>PVKM010021475.1:0-22559 GCA_004027735.1 Carollia perspicillata | reverse complement strand
TTTATCTGTAAACTGAGGTTAACTAAACTTGTATTTTAGATAGGACTAAATAAGATCATGGTTTTTAAATGTGAGTGCTTAACAAATGTTGCTTTTCTCCTAACCCTCCCTATTAGTTTCTCCACAGTAAAATTAAGTGGCTTTATTTTCAAAATCCTTCAAGCTCCAAAGTTCTGATAGCTTCTTTGAGCTATTCCCTTTTTTTCTCTCTGCCTTACCCATATCTCTCATCCTTTTCCTCTTTAACAACTTGGCCTCTTCAAAGTTAATTGAAGATGATGTAGCCTGTCCCCTCTTTGCCCCTCTTCTCTCCCCCTAATCTTTTTCTTCCCACTTTTATTTCCGTGGTTAGGCTGACATTCATCTGGTTTGCCCAGAAACAGGCACCCGGCACATAGGAGGTGCAGAGCAATGCTTGTTAAATGGGTGGATGTTCTTGAAACGTTACTCTCTTTCATTATGTGCATAGCAGGTGCTTTAATATGTAGCTTTAAATCGAAGTGTGTGCCAGCCTTCTATTAAAGTGAGAAATGAAGAGCATCGCTCTTCTCTCTGTTTTCCTTTATCTGTGGTCATTAGCTCAGAGATCTCATTTTACCTCCAGATTTGTGACTCATTTCTTCCTTTTGCCTTACCCCTATCTATTTTAATTCTTTCAAAACTGAAGTTATCCTTTTCAGGACTCCAGTGGGTGCTGTGGTGACCTGCTTTCCAGTTGCTGGGTGCTTAGGCAAGTGCACCTCCATGATTGAAATCTTTCCATTGCCCTGAGCTTCGGAGGCTTTCTCTGCTCTGTTGTCTGTTTTAGAAGCAGGTTATCTGCCATCTTGTTTCTACTTTTGAGGCCACACCCTCTATCAATTGCTTCATCCTGTGCTTCATCCTGTACAAGTGAAATTAGGTGATAATCAAATCAAAGGTGGATTGAATTCAGGTCTCAGAGTCACTTTTGCATGACAGTTTTTCTCGTTGCTATCAACTAACCACCTCAGCCCCTCACCCCAATTTTTGTTTGTGGTTTGGAGTCTTCTGTGACACAGGAATAGTTTCTGGGCCTTGACATTTAGTTGAAATGGTGGAAAACATTTCCCTTCTTCAGAAATTGTGAAATAGAATCCACCTGAATTGAGTAAATGCATTGCCTTTTTGCTGGTGGCTGAAAACTATTCTTCAGCATCGAACAATTATTGAGCACTTACTAAATGTAAGTAATGATACCAACAATTACTGTCTTCAGAAGTTCGTAGAGGCCATAGAGATGTGCTACTCAAATCGACTTTCACAAGGCTCTTGTTAGCTGCAGCACCTCTGGCTTGGCCCCTGCTTCCATCTGCCACGCCTCGCTCTCCCTGGCCTTCCCTACACTCGTGACTGTGTGTGGTAGAGACACCAGAGCCAGGCCATTGCTGCCCAACACAGGGATTTTCTAATGCCTTATCTTTGCCTGGGGACTCCAGACAGCCTGGCTTAGACTTTTTCAGAGGTGCACTGCAGTCTGACCCTCCCGTTGCCCCATCCTTTTTCTTGACTCCTTTTGTTTCCCAGCGTCAGACTGAAGCCTCTCCCTGCATATGCTGGCTGCTTCCTCTCTATTTTTTCCCAGACATTTCTTCCAAGAAATCTACTGCATGACTAACTTTACCTTGGCATGTTTCTTAGGAGAGCCCAGCTAACTAACACTGGTTCCTAGTCCAGTAGTGTAGATGAAATGTGCACAAATAACCCCAAATACTCTTCATTCCATTCCTCTCTAACACTAATTGGTAGGATTAAAGTACAATAGGGACATACAGTCTTAGATTTTTTTTAAAAAAGGATGTCTATTTCCCTTAGTCTGTTATTTCCTTGAGGGCGAGGACCATGACCAATACAATTCTTTGTTCAGTTTTCAGAACACCTGTCATAGGTGATAAAGAAAAGCACTTAGGAAGAGAAAAATAGTGGTAGAAGTACTACAGCAATCTGAGGGCCCTCCCTATGTAGGCATTAGGTATTTCTTATTTTTTCTACTTCTCATGCCAATGTCACAAAGAAAATATTGTCATGTTCATGTCCCAGATAAAAGTAAATAAAAACAAAGAGATTAAATATATCATTCAAGGTCACCCTAGGGTTAGTGAATGACTGTGCCAAGGTTTGGATTTTTGGGCCTTTAATGCCCCTGAGTTTCTCATGATACCATGCTCAGTCTTAGGGGAGATCTTTAAACCTAGGCCAGACCTAAATCAACCTGAGAAGTTTGAGTAGTGTCCTTCCATATGGGCTAGAGGTGGACTAGACCAGGGTATTGGTCCATAAATTAGATATTTTAAGCATTTTATATGGTATCTTTAAGAATTTTTGGGAAAGGAAAGTAATATCTCTAAGATGGAATTCACCTTTCTTTTTAGATTCTGTGGACTAGGATTGCAGAGCAAGGAAGTAGCACAGAAAAAAGCTAGACACAAAAGGCCACATATTGTATGATTCCATTTATATGAAATTCCAGAATGAGCAAATCCATAGACAGAAAATACATGAGTGGTTGTCAGGGTCTGAGGCAATGGGAGAATAGGAAGTGAATGCTAATGGGCATGAGGTTTCTTTTGGGGGTGATGAAAATATTCTGAAATTAGATAGTAATGATAGTTACATGACCCTTTGAATATATCATAAGCCACTGAGTCTTATGTATACTTTATAAAGGAAAATTTTTATGACACATGCATTACATCTCATAAAAATTGTGTGTTTATGCAGCACAGAGACTCTCTTCAAAAACTCAAACTATTGCATTACCTGAAATTTTGCATATTATAAATGTTCGATGTTAAAATAAACTATGATTCACAATCCTCACCTTGTCTTCTGAGAGGCTGGGTGGATTTCTTAATCTAAAATGTGTGCATACAATCCACCCTTTTAGACTGTTCTTTTTTAGGTTTTCAAAGCAGTCAGTTTGGATGTGGGTGTCTGAACCGATTGGCCAATCGAGTTCTCAACTCTGGACTTGGTCCTGAATCTAGTTGTTAGACTCAGATGATGCCTCAGTGACTACAGCAAACAAGATGACCTAGACAAGACTCTTGTTTTTATAGGTAGAGCTTGAGCAATTTCTGTCTCCAAGTGACTGGCAGGGATGTTGATTAAGACATTCCTGTGTGTCTAATTGAAACCCAGGAGCTGTGGTTGTACTGATTGCCAACACTACACACTTGGATGACTCCCATGGGTGTGGGAACTTCCTGTTCTTGGCAGAAGACAGAGAAGCTTTGACCCTCCCTATAATTCCCCAGTGCCACTAGGTGTGGGCGCCTCTGCAGGGCTGGGCTCCAGAAAGGGAGTATTTCTATCCATGTTTCCACCCTTGACTATGGCAGCCTGTAAGGTTGCTGTAAGGTTGTGGTATTTGTCTTGATTTTTCCAGCTGTGGAATAAGGCTAATGACAATGGATCCAGATGTTGTGCCCATGTGACAAGAGTGTTTCAAGGGATCTTATGCATCATTACATCCAACACAGATAGAAAGTGACATAGGCAGTTCATGGCAGGGACTAAATTCAAGTTTTAAAATTTTAATTTAGGGTTCTTTCCATCTTGCTTTGATTTCTCATAAGTAACTATGTGGTCAGAGAAGTGGAAATCACAATAGAGCATGGATTGATGTATTAACTCGGAACATTCTGCTTCACTATACTGTATTGGTATCAACTCCCTAATCCTGTCCCCATGTGTCCTTCCTCTTAGCTGTCTCTCTGGGCTATTTTCTAACCAATTTTGGAATAAGTTCTCAAACTTTTCAGAGTTAGAATCTCATAATTCATTTTGTTTTTAGTCTATTTCACAGACACCTTTTGAGTATATCCTAGGCATTGTGGTAGTATTTGGGGGGAGAAAGATGAATATGGCATAGAGCCTAACCTTCAGGCACTGACAGTATAGAAAAAGAAACAAACATATAATGCAAAATGATAGTTGCTACCACAGAAATATAACTAAAGTATTGAGAAGAAGAAATTGAGTGAGTAACTTCAGGGCATGGAGCATGGAAGACAAGAAGATGGGGTTAGCCTTCACAGAGGAAGTGGCATCTAAGTTGGTATTTGAAGAAAAATAGCAATTGGAATAAAAGAGCTTACTGACCTACTTTTATTTAATGTTTCCACTCAGGTGCTATTTAATAAACTTATCATAACAAGAATTGTATTGCAAATGCTTCCAGAATATGATTGATAGATAAGTACAGGTTGGAACTTAGGTTTCATACTGAATAGCTTGCCAGGAAAGTTGAGAACTGGTTGGGATATTGTATAAGTAACTCACCATTATTGAGGAGGCTAGTGGCAGGCACTGCTGTCCTCATAGTCAAGAAAAATGGAGATAGCTATAAAGGTCAGTCCAAGGGCAGCACAATATTGTTAATATTATTTTGAGCATTTACAATGTACTGTACTTCATGTATGTTACAAACATTGTTATTTAACCCCCACAGTTACCATAAAAAAACTAGATACCAGCATTTATATGTGAGGAAACAAGTTCAGAGAGGTGGAGTAATAATTTGCCTAAGGACTGAGAACAATAAGGGGATGAGCCAGAAATTGAACCCAGGAGTATTTAACCCCAGGGGCTGAACTGTTAAACAAAAAAAGTTTTAATCCTCACCTGAGAATATGTTTATTGATTTTAGAGAGAGAAAGGGAGAGAGATGGAGGCATCAATGTGAGAGAGAGCCATTGGTTGCCTCTCATACACACCCCAGTCAGGGATTGAACCCACAACCTAGGTCTGTGCCCTGACTAAGGATCAAACCTGCAAAATCTTGGTGTACAAATGCTGCTCCAACTGAATCACCCAGCCAGGACAAAGGACTGAACCCTTGACTCCTACCCTGTGCCATGATGGAAACAGATTTAGAATGTAAACCAGACTTCATCTGAATCCTTTCAATCTCCCCTGTAGAAGTCCCAGTACATGCTAAGTACATGGTATTGTATTAGACTGATTAGTGAAATTAGTGAGTTCTTGCAAAGTGCTTAACACCCTGTGAGGCCCTGCAAAGAATGTAGAGAAAAATGAACTTAAGTTTGGGAGAATAAAAGAGCTAAGGCAACTGAGAAAATAAGTGCCTTACCCATGGTCACACAAGTAGTGAGCAAAGACCCAAAACTTGAACACAGGACTTTTAGCACTGGGATTAGTGCTCTTTCTTCTAAAATATTTCCAGACGGATTGTCATAAACATGTGTTTCATGATATAGTCTTACCTATAAGCCAGCCTTTGATTCCCATTCAGGTCATCTGATCTGGGCCTTCAGAAATGAAGGCACCAAGACACCTATATGACCACCAGTCCTATAGGTGACACCGGCACTGAGAAATAACAGGGAGCCAACGCAGGTGATTATGCTATTTACTCATCTTTTATTAATGTAGATTCAATCCAAATCCATGCCAACCTAATAACAATAATAATCACTCAGAAACAATCAATAATAACATCACACAAGAGAACTGGGGTATCACCAACCTGAGTTCCTAGAGTCCAGACCAGGCCCGGGACTAGGAGGCAACCAGACCAGGCAATCAAGGTCTTGCAAGGTGGAGTCAGAGGTATGGAAGAAAGCATAGATCTTTCTTCCCTGAGGTGGACTGTGTAGGACGTCTCAAATTGACTTGCTCTCTGGATGCATGATCCATCACCTGAAGTCCTCTGCTATTACGCTTCTCTGGTTAAAAAGTCATGTTGATTTTGCACAATTTCCTATAAACATGTTTTTCTTAATTTAATTAAGCAGATGTTGCTTTCCTCAGTTCCAAAAGGCACATGTGGGTTATGTCGCTCTACTGCACATGCTGGGAAGGGGTGGTGTTACCCTTCGGATAAGCACATGTTGCCTACTATGCTACACTGCATGCTGAGGGGTTGTATTATTTCTCTTGAGTTGTTGCTGTACTGCACATGCTCTAAACATGGCTTTAGGTCCTACTCTCCACATAGATCTTGGCATTCATACCTGGGAGGGTAAGCTCCCATAGGATTAGAACCTAAACAAACCTCTTGCACAACTTTTAGGATAAAGGTTTCATTGCATTTTTTTTTTCTGACTTGAGATATCCCTTTCCTAATGTCTACTATTATGGTGGTGCCAGACCAAAGATGTTTTGAGGTTGTGAACCAGAAAGATTTCTAAGTCTCTATTTAATGTGACCTCTTACCCTCTTTTCTATTATATGTCAACTCTGACTATTTACTCTTAAAAAGAGAGAGAGAAAGATTCTTTCCATATCTGTATAATTATATACCTACAGGATGAGCTAAACTAATTTTCATATAAGGTGGAATATAAAATCTATGGTTCAAAGATTTGAAATTGTATATATTTCCTGACTTTAGTGAAAAAATTATTAACAGACTTGGTCAACAAATAAAAGTAAAAATAAAAGCTAGAGGAAGAAGTCAGTAAAAGAGACTGGTGTGTGATACTCTGGAACATCTGATGAGACCATTTATTTGATTTGTATATTCAGAACTGGGAAGATTTTGTGCCTCATTTTATGGGGATACAGAACATTGTCTTGAGGTGTAGCAAAAACCAGCTTTATGACCAGCCACTGATTGGAGTAACTTCAGAAGTGTTTCTGAAGAAAATCTTTCTCTATACTTGAGAGCTTATCATTAGAGTTTTATTCTTTTGAGTCTAAGAGATTACTTAAGAGTTTCTCTCAAGCCACAGTTACCTTTTAAGGTAGTAGTATGTCATACTCTTTCTTAATATCTTAATGACTGGCTAACAATTATTTACCATTTTATTGGGTTACGGACTGACTGATTCAATTCTTGCACTAGTAAGCAAGATGATCTTAGGTTTCACCAAGCCCAATTCTCTCAATTTATAGATGAGAGAATTGAGGTACTGGGAGGTTAAATGATTTGTCTAAGACTAATTTGGAGAACAAGAATCAGATAGCAGGATTTCTTATTCTCATTGACTCTTTTGAAAGAGATTTTTTTTTACTTGTACAAGAATACATGAATGTGTGTGTGTGTGTGTGTGTGTGTGTGCATTCTTTTCATACAGGAAGAATCTGAATAGACAGATTACAACTAAAGAAATTGAAGCAGTAATAAAAAAAAAAGCTCCCAACAAACAAAAGCTCTGGACCAGATTTTAACCAAACATTCTGAGAAGAACTAACACCTCTCCTTCTTAACTATTTCATAAAATTCAAGAGGAGGGAAGGTTCCCGAGCTTACTTGATGAGGCCAGCATTATCTTAATTCCAATACCAGGTAAAGACACTACAAAGAGTAAAAGTTATAAGCCAATATCATTGATAGTCATGAATGTTAAAATCCTCACAATATATTAGCAAACTGCATATAGCAATGCAGCAAAAAGATCATACACCATGATCAATTCTGGGCATGGAAGGATGGTACAACATTCAAAAAACAATAAATGTGATTCACCACATAAACAAAGTGCAGGATAAAAATCACATCACATAATCATATCTATAAATGCAAAAAAACATTTGTTTAAATCCAGTACCCATTTATGATAAAAACTCTCAGCAAGGTGGGAATAGAGGGAACATAACTACACATAATAAATCCATATAGGCCATATATGATGCCACTGCCAGCATCATAATGGGCAAAGACTACAAGCATTCCCCTTAAGATTGGGAACAAGACAGGAATGTCTGCTTTCACCTCTCTTATTCAACATAGTATGGGAAGTCCTAGCTACAGCAATCAGAAAAGAAGAAGAAATAAAAGGCATCTAAATTGGAAAGGAAGAAGTAAAACTGTCTTTATGTGCAGATGACATGATACTGTACATAGAGAACCTCAAAGATTCTATCAAGAAACTAATATAACTGATAAATGAATTCATTAAAGTAGCAGGATACAAAATTAATATTCAGAAATCAGTTGCTTTTTTATATGCCAATAATGAACTAACAGAAAGGGAAATTAAGAAAACAATCCCATTCACAATTTCTTCAAAAAGAATAAAATATTTAGGAATAAACCTAATCAAGGATATAAAGACCTATACTCAGAAAATTATAAGACACCGAAGAGAGAAACTGAAGAAGATATAAATACATGGAAGCACATATTGTGACCATGGATAGGACAAATTACCATCATTAATATTTCCATACTATCCAAAGCAATCTATAGATTCAACACAATTCCTATCAAGATTCCAATGAGATATTTCATAGAACTAGAACAAATATTTCAGAACTGTATATGGAACCACAAAAAGCCCTGCATAGCAACAGTGATCCTGAAAAAGAAGAACAAAATTGGAGGAATCACGCTACCTAATATCAAACTATATTTACAAGACCATAGTAATCAAAACAGCCTGGTACTTGCATAAAAACAGACTCATAGATCAATGGAACAAAATAGCCCAGAAATAAACCCACATATTTATAGTCAATTAATATTCAACAGAGGAAGCAAGAATATGCAATGGGCCAAAGATAGTTTAATAGTGTTGGAAAAATGGACAAGTATGTGCAGAAAAATGAAACTAGACTAGCTTTTTACATACCACACAACAATAAATTCAAAATGGATCGAAGAGGTAAGTGTTAGACCCCAAACCATAAAAATCCTAGAAGAAAACAAAGGTAGCAAAATTTCAGACTTTGCTCAGAGATATTTGTTGTCATATATACCTCCCCAGGCAAAGGAAACAAGACAAAGTAAACAAATGAAACTTCATCAAACTAAAAAGTTTTTGCACAGCAAAGGAAATTATCAACAAAATAAAAAGACAACCCACAAAATGGGAGAACATATACACTGATACATCTAATAAGGGGTTAATATCTAAAATTTATAAAGAACTTACAAAACTCAACACCAAAAAGACCAATGCAATAAAAAAAATGGGCAATGGCACTGAATAGACACTTCTCCAAAGAGGACATACAGATGGCCAATAGACATATGAAAAGATGTTCCACGTCATTAATCATCAGAGAAATGCAAATAAAAACCACAATGAGATATCATCTCACACCTGTCAGAATGGCTATCATCAATAAATCAACAAACAAGTGCTGGAGAGGATGTGGAGAAAGGTAAATCCTTTTGTACTGTTGGTGGGAATGCAGGTTGGTGCAGCCACTGTGGAAAACAGTATGGAGATACCTCAAAGAATTCACAATAGATCTGCCTTTTGACCCAGCAGTGTCACTTCTGGGAATATATCTGAAGGAACCCAAAACACTAATTTGAAAGGGCATAAGCACCCTTATGTTCACTGCAGTGAAGCAGCCCAAGTGTCCATCAATAGATGAGTAGATAAAACAACTATGGGACATTTACACAATGGAATTCTACTTGGCATAAAAAAGAAGAAAATTTTACCCTTTGCAACAGTATGGATGGACCTGGAGAACATTATGCTAAGTAAAATAAGCCAGCCAGAGAAAGACAAGTACCATATGATTTCACTCATATGTGGAATCTAATGAACAAACTGAACTAACAAGCAAAAAAGAAATAGACTCATAGATGGACAGCAGTTGACAGCTGGTGGTGGGGGTAGGTTAGGGGTAGAGGGATCAAGCAAAAAGGAAAAAGGACTCATGGACATGGACAACAGTGTGGTGATTGCTGGGGGGAGTGGGGTAGAAGGGGACCAAATAATAATGAAAAAAAAGATTATATTAAAAAACTTATATAATGTTAAAGCATAAAACGTAAAAGTTTAAATTCCTCTTTTTCCTTGTCCATTCCCCTATGTGAATACTGTTGGACCCTTTTTTTTACACATATGTACATGGGTACATACATAAAGAAATAATGAAATAAGTTTTATAAATATTAATAGAGTATACATTTCATATGTTCTGCAGCTTGCATCACCTTATTTTTAAAATTTGTATTTTTGAATATATATATACATATTAAAAAATTAAAAAGATTAAAAGAAAGTGCAGTTTCTCACCCACCTTTGTGTCTCAATCGTGTAGTTTTCCCTGGATGTAACCAGCATTATCCATTTCTTGTGTGGCTACTCACAGAGATTCTTTACTCATGCTATCTTTATCCTCCTGTGTTTTTTAAAAATTATAGCATACTATATATGTGTATTTGTGCCTTGCTTTTTAAAAAACTCAATATTTCTTGTCGATTATTCCAGGTTACCAGATAAAAAAACAAATACCATATGATCTCACCTTTAACAGGAACCTAAACAACAAAAACAAACTAGCAAGCAAAATATAACTAAAGACATTGAAATAGAAAACAGGCTGACAGTAACCAGAGGGGAGAGGGGAGGGAATTTCAGGGGAAAAAGGGAAAGGGTCACAGGAACAAGTATAAAGGACACATGGACAAAAACTAAGGGGGGTGGAAATGGGAGGGAGGTGGGGAGCACTGCGCGGGTGTACCGGGATGGGAGTAAAAGACAGAAAACTGTATTTGAACAACAATTAAAATTTTAAAAAACTTACCAAATTGTGTCCTTTATGCCACTTTAGTGTATGTCATTATACTTCAATACAGCTGTTTCTTAAAGAAAAAAGCCTTCTCTCTCTTTCGATGCTGCAGCAGTATAGTATGTACTGCAGTTCTGTAATGCATGTAATGGATAGTATCCCATTATACAAATTTCTCATAATTTATTTAACCTGCTACTTACTGATTTAGCTTGTTTTCAATAGTTTCCTATTTCAAAATCATGGCAATACAGAACTTCATATATAGATCAGTTCATATACAATAGAGAACACACTTGTAATAATTTATAAAATTGTCATTTCTGGGTCAAATGTGTGCATTTGTACTTTTGACAGATATTACCAAATTGTCCTACGCAGAGATTGCATCACTTTACCTCCCTCTAGCAACATATGAGAGTAACTTGCCTTCCCATGACGGTCTGTAGAAATTTGCCATATTTTTGGCCATGCTTTCTTGTTCTTCCACAGAATGGTTGCCCCATAGTTTAACCCCTTACTGGTTTCTTTCCAGTTTTTCAATATTACAAACTATGCTGTATTGAACATTCTTGGACCAGTTTGTCAGCATCTTTCTAAAAAATAACTAAAAGTGAAAACCTTGCTTCAAAGGATAAGCATGTGTTGCCTTTTAAGATCATGTCAAATTTCCCCATGCATAAGCTGAATCAAATCAAGTCCCCACCAAAGGATAACAGGGTATCTGTTTTCTCACCAACATTTGGTAATTATCAATTCATTTGATTTTTGCCACTCTGAAAATTGAAAATTAAAACAGGGATTAAATTTGTATTTCTCTGATACTAGTGAAGTTGTACATACTTTCATATACTTATTGCCTGAGCAAAGACCCTGGAGCAAAGCTGGATGAAGACCCCAGTGCTGTCACTTGCAGATGACCCTTTGTAGTTAACCAGTCAAGGGCAGATTACTTCACTTCTCTGTGCCTCCTAGTGTTGTTATGAGAATTTCATGAGATAATACCTTCAGGGTGCTTATGCTAATTGATTGCTGAATGTAAGTTATTGTTTTCATTGTTATTATAATTATTTCCATTTCCTCTTCTAAAAATGGCCAATTTGTATCCATTGCCAATTTAAAGAAAATGGTTCATCACTTGTTAATTCATATATATTCTTCCATATTCTGGTTATTGAGCTTTTTTCTTTTGATATCTGTTTTGCCAATATTTTCTTCATTTTGTTGCTTGTTGTGTTTTTGTTTATAGTGTTTCAAAAATAATGCAGGGGGTTTAAATTTTTATGCAGTTGTGTCATCAGTCAATCTAGTCTGATGGATTTTGGGCTTTCTCAATTTATTATTATAACTCTATTCTTCCATAATTCCTTCAAATTTATTTTAACTCTATAGTATAGTTACACCATAGTTGATTTGATTTTTCCATTTTATTTAATTTCACTGGAGAAAATTAATATCTATGTATCCTCCTGTCCAGTTAGGTGATTTCTCTCATTTTTTCAGTTTCTTTTTAAATGCCCCTCATTTTTCTTTATTTAAATCTTACACATTCAATTTTACTCTTTGGCATTTTGCAGTTTCATTAGTCCTGTGAGAAAAATATTTTTTTTCTTTGTGTATTTCCAACTAGCTATAGTTAAAATAGCAAAAAGGAATGGATTTTTCTGTATTGCTATTAAATCTGGTGATTTTACTGACTTTTCTAAGTTCTAATTGGTCATGAAATGATTCTACTGAATTTTGTAGGCAGATAAGATATCATATAAAGGTATGATAGTATTTCAGTTTATTTTCAATTGTCTTATTTCAATATACTGAACATTTAGGTTAATGGTGAATAGAAATAGTAATAATAGCTGTTCTCCTGCTGTCTGCCTCTGTTTCTCTGTCTCTACCTGCCTCCCTCTTATCTTCCTTCATCTTTCTGCCTTCCTCAAATTCTTTGAAAGTAGTGAAGTTATGAAGAAATATTTTTCTTATTGTTACTGAGAAGGTTGAAGTTCAGGCAGAAGCTTATGTTTTGTGACCCAAGGCTTTGCCTACACAGGTTCTGTTCCAGTTTGCCATGTAACTTCCATCACTTAGAAAAGCTCTGTCCTTAAAACCTTTAGAAGATGCTTATGGGACTTATGGTAATTCCAGGTCACAGAACAATATGGTTGCTACGTCCCTTA
Source organism: Carollia perspicillata (assembly GCA_004027735.1). Lineage (NCBI taxonomy): Eukaryota > Metazoa > Chordata > Mammalia > Chiroptera > Phyllostomidae > Carollia > Carollia perspicillata. Next base: position 9,924 of record PVKM010021475.1, on the reverse strand, counting down.
GGGCAGTGTGTTCAATCCTGACTCATGACCAGAATCACTCAGGAAGGATTATAGAGATATAAACTGTTGGGCACCATCCTGGCCCTACCAAATCAGAAGCTCTGATGATGGGGCTTGAGAATGTGAGAAATTAATGTTGAGAAATATTACCTATACTTCTACTGGATACACTTAACATGTAAACAAACATATTTAAACATGCATTTAACCTATATTTGACTGGAATTCAGCAGTATCTATAACCTCCTTTAGAGAAGACCTGTCATCAGTTTTGCTTCTCCCCTCTCACATCACCCCACCGTGTTGTAGTTATCTAAATTCTTTAAGTTAGAGGAATTCCACAGATTCCCAGGCAGGAGGTCACATTTGTGAAAATTCAGAAGATAAACACACATTGACATTTTTCCAAGCTATGATCCTCATTATATTACTCATATGCAGAAAGGCATTAAATATTTTTTAAAGGAAATAGAAGTCAAGAAGAGAAGCATGCTATGTTCTTGGGATCTGGGTAGCCTAAAGGTACGTCCTTGAAATATTTCTTTTTTAAAAAAAATATTATTTTAAAGATTGTGTTTATTTCTACAGAAAAGGGGAGGGAAGGAGAAAGAGAGGGAGAGAACCATCAGTGGGTTGCTTCTTGCACGTGCTCTGGCTGGGGACTGAACCCACAAACCAGGCTTGTGCCCCTGACCAGGAATCAAACTGGTGACTTTTTGCCTTGCAAGATGATGCCTAGCCAACTGAGCCACACTGGTCAGGGCCCAAAAAATATTTCTTATTGTTCTATCTCACTTCAGCTGACAAGGTGGATACATTTGTGGGACTTTTGAAAATTAACTTCCCAGCAGCCTAACAGCAGTTGCAGTTTCAAAGTTAATAAACAGGCTCAGTAGGATGATGAGGACATTGTCAGTTTTGTAGAGCTGTGCCATTTCAACAAGGCATTTTGGGAATTTCTTACATGGCGTAGGCTAGAATTATAGATATTCCACTCACCTGAAAGTTGTGCTCCCGTACCTCATATTGATCACAAGTCTTTCTTGGGACTCTAAGGACAGACTTACATAATTCATCACTACCCTACATGTATTTCATTGGCTCATGCTGACTGTGTATGCCTATGTTCTTTTTAAGTCTTGAAGAGTAAAATCTACACAGGACACCTGGGTTACCTGATCTTGCAGATATATATTCTTATTGGTTGAGAGGTCATTTTGAACCACCTATTCATAGTGATCCAATTTTATCATTAATACATAAAATAGGGTTACTTTCTATTTTCCTTCCTGTTTTATCAGCCAGGAGAGATTTTACTTGCTCTAGTCTATTTCTGCTTGAGTATGATTCACAATGAGCTTTTAATCCTTGTACATTCTCGTCATGATTTCCAAATGGCTGCAATAGCTCCAAAAGTCATCTCAGGAAGTAAGGAAAGAGATGTGTCACCAACAAGCTCTTCTTGAATATGTGTCCCTTTTATCAGAAGGCAAAACCTTTTTTGAAAGCCCCAGGAAGAATTCCTCTTATATTCTATTGGCCAGAGTAAAGTTATAAGACAACTTCATGAAGTGAGGGAGACTGGGAAAGCATCTTCCTTGAAGAAGAAATGGAATCACTGCCAATTGACTGAGGATATTATTATGCAAACAACCAGAATCAGAGTTCTACAGGAAAGGGCTTAGCTTGTTAGTTTGCATTTACATAATTGTTCATATGTGTGTGTGTATAGAATTCCATGAAGTTGAATATGGAATTCATGGACTTGATATACATGAAAATCACCTTGGCATTTATGTAAAAATACAGCTATTAGAATCTAAATCTGTAGACTGAGGTTCATTTACCTGTGTTTTGAATCCCTTCCTTTTATTAAACATTGTTTTAAGCTTTTCCAGTGCTATTATAATTACATAGTAAAATTTTTAATGCTTGTATAATTTTTTTATTCCATTACTGTTGGTTATTTAGTTGGTTTCTAGCTTTTATATTATTATAAGTTTGATATAAACCTCTAAATGAATTCAAGCTTTTTACATAATTAGTACTATTTTCTTTCCTAAGAATCTCAAAAGTGGAATTGTTGTATCATGGACCTGAGTATTTTAAAGACTATATATTACTAGAATGATTTCTACAAGCTGTTGTAGGAGCTATAAGTTTTATGCATTAATTAAGAGACATTGTCAAAAAGTGATAGCAAGTGCAATGATGATGGGGTATAAACGTAAAAAAGAAATGCTTAACCCACACTGTTTTAATCTTAATTATCCCCATGGCCCTACCTCAGAGTGATGCTGTGATCAATGAACCATAGTCCAGAAAGCATAGCGTAATCCAAAAATAACTCAAGTTCTTTATATTTCTTGAGTCCTGGAAGAGGATACACACCCCAGGGCAACATGTCTTACTCTTCCCTCTCCTTCCCCATTCTCTCTTTCTTTTTTGCACCCTGTGGCATTTTCTCTACCTCTGGAGAAACCTTTCCTTTGTCATGGGTGTTGCCTCTCCCTCACCATTTCCTTCTGGCTGTGCATCACAAAAGAGAGGAGGAGTCAGACTACACAGAGCAGTCCTCAGAAGGCAGGGTCAGGAAAAGCAAGAACCCTGCATTAAAGGCAGGAGGCAGGGGCAATGTCCAATGTTCTTAACTCAGACACCTGGGAATTGTCTGATTCCCAAAAGACTTGAACATGCTAGAATTAAACAGGAAAATATGTTTTAATAAAATAATAAACATTCCTGCTATTTAGTACTGAGTTGTGTTAATAGTTCATATAGTGTTAAGATTTTTCATGTTACTTTTATTATTATATATAATAATTAGGTGTTTGGGACCCAAATCCTAGTTCTGATTTTTAAATTTTTTTTTCAATTTTTCAAAAATTTATTTTTCTTGTATTTTCTCCATTACCATTTATCCTCATTAATCCCTATTCCACCTCCAACCACTCCTCCTGTCCATAATCACCACATTGTTGTCCATGTCCATGAGTCTTTTTTTTATTTGCTCTAGTTTCATTCTCTTGCACGTATCCATCCAATTTTTCTAATACCATTTATTGAATAAACTGTCTTTAGCCCACTCTACATGCTTGCTTTCTCTGTTAAATATTGACTGACTATAAAAGTGTGGGTTTATTTCTGGGCTCTCTATTCTGTTCCATTGATCCATGTGTCTGTTTTTATGCCAGTAGCATGCTATTTTGATTACTATGGCCTTATATTATATGAGGTCTGTCCAAAGGTATCCAGTTATGTAGAATGAAAAATAAAGATATTTGTTGAGGAAGATACAAGATACAAGAAACATTGTACATAGGACAATGACGCCTCAATCCCCTTCAAAGTAGGTACCTTGGGACCTCACACTGTTCTCCCAGTGTGTCTTCCACTGTTCAATATACTCTGCAAAATCTTTTTTTGGAATTGCCATCAGCTGCCCCATCATATTTTCCTGAATCTCATTGATGGTCTGAAATCTCTTCTGTTGAAAGGTGGTTTTAGTTTTGGAAAAAGCCAGGAGTCGCCAGGCACCAAATCTGGCTCATTGATATCGGTTTGAATGAAGGCATTAGCAACTGCCGCAAGATGTTCCTTCTGCGCTGGTAGCAGAAGCTGTGGGACAGCTTTTGCCATGACACATTTCACACAAAGATCCTGCATCAATATCTTGACACAGTAGTTTTTGCAATCCCCAGATTAGCTTCTAGTTCTTACACTGTCAGTCACAGATCTTTGTTGATTGCAGCCTGTAATGTTCAACATTCTCAGGTGTTCTGCTTGTTGCAGGTTTTCCAGAACATGGATTACTTTCAATAGATTCTGGAGCATCTTTGAAGTATATGTACCACTCTTTTATTTGTGCTACACTCGTTGTATTGTCCCCACAAGCCTTCTGAATCATCCGAATAGTGTCTGCAGAGGAATGTTCAAGGTTAACACAAAATTTGATGCAGTTTTCTTGTTCTACTTGCTCAGTCACTTTGAATGTGATGGCCACACAGTACACATGCTCACTCGATGGCAACTACTGCCCCCACTGACTAGTGCAGTGAAGTGGTCATTCTTCATACATGGGCATTCCAGTCCACTCTCCTTGGCTGCCAGCCTACATTGTTGTCACATATACCATTCTTGTTCTATTAACAATGGCAGGACTTTTTTCAGGTAGACCTGAGTCTTTTGATATTAGGTAGAACAGTTCCTCCAACTTGTTCTTCTTTATCAAGATGATTGCCTCATTAGTGTACTAGGTAGTGCATTTGTCTCAGAACCTAGTTCTGATTTTAATGAGTTTTATAACTATGTCATTTTATCTCTCTGGGCCAAGTCTCTTTACTATGAATAAGAGAATTAGCCTGCTTTAATAAGGTCTCTTTCCACTCTAACATTTTATTATTCTTCATATTCTCAGAAGACCTAATGGTCAAAAAGCCTGACCTGTGCGTTGAAGCCCTGTTTTGACAAGTTCTTTACAAGGAAATCCTATAAACATAGGGTGCAGTGAATAAGAGATTTTTTAAAAAAATTAAACAAATCCAGATTAGAAACAAACATCATTATCCTGACTGGATTCAAGTCCTTAAAGTTTCTAAGAATTAGAAGATAAAAGTAAAAAAGACAAAAAATCATTTGCACCTGTTGTGTTACTTGACCATGACTAAGGACATAGTTTATATCACAGAGTGAAATAGATAATTCAATCCTATATGCCAAATATTTCTTGAGCACCTATTACATTCTAGACACTGTGCTAGGTAATCTGGTTACACAAATAGCTAAAACATAGGTTTCAGGTTGGGGTCTCTGTAGAGCAAAAACTGAGATGGAGTTCGGAGTGCATTTTTTTTTTTTGCTGGGGAATAACCTCTGTGATGGTGAAATGGAAGAGGCAGGGCAGAACAGAGAAGATCATCAGAACATGATGAAAATCTGATGGTGTCTCAGCTGCTCAGTAGGATGTTCCAGAGCAGACTGCCCATTGGAAGATGCTCATACTGTGTGCGAAGGGCAAGGACCTTATACCTCAGTTATTGGCTGGGGGCCACCCCAAGAAGAGCCTGACCTCTTTTACCACTGCCTTGCCCAATCATTAACCAGAGTCTTCTCTGAGGAGAGCATGACTGCAGCTTGAATGCTGAGGTGAATCCTGAATAAGCTAATAGCTGGACTCTGTCAGGTAACCATCTTCCTCCTCCTGGTCAGCAAGGGGGAGGCTAGCAGCACAATTCCACATCTGCCATAGTCCACCTCTTGTGCCACACAGGTCTACTTCTCCATGACTTTTGGAAACAGCTCCTCACAGGCTCTGGTGGACCTCATTTCCTGAGAGGGAACTTGGATAGAGGGAGGTTAGTGTGATAACATAGAGCCACCATCTCTGCAGTTGGTCTCAAGCCCACAACTGGTATTCATCATCTCCATCCTCCACTGTCCATTCTAAATTCCCTGCAGCCTCAGTTACCATGTATGTTGCTCTTGGCAGTTTTGGTGAAGGATTGGACTGCCTATTAAACATAAATTCTCTGGCAAAAAAAGTTGCCTTCTTGAGAACACTCTCCTTCAAAATGTGCACTTTTGGGGGAACAATTATTCCTCATTTTATTCTACAAATTCATGACCAGTTCAAAGCTTTTCTCTGGAAGGCATCCCCTTATTACCCTCCTTTGAGATGCCAAATAGCCACATTGGGGGAGGAAAGATTTCCACAATCTACTATACCATCCCCACACAATAGAACGTTGTAATTCAATACGGTGGGTAAGATACAGAATCTGATAAACTTCACTGTACCAGAAAAAACTTAAAGCAAGCTTGAAATAAAATGCCTGTATGTGAAACTTGGGCCCACGACAGACGTATTTCTGGGCTAGTGTGGTCCAGTGGCTACAAATATTCAATTACAACAGAAGTGAATAAACAATCTCTTTATGAAAGTGGCACATTGAAGCATCCTTATATTACATTTATAATTTAATGTTTAAATCTGTAAATGGTGCAGAGTGTTGGCAGACATGGAGCATAGCAACGGGACAAGGTGTGTCCTTTTCTTTGGAAGAGAAGTCTCTGGGTTTTGGGGTAGAAGTAGATAAAAGTTAGTTGCTATGAAAGTTGTAGTATGTTTGGTTTGGCATTTACCCTGGGCTGTGGTATCCTATCTCTAGAGCAGTAGTTTTGAAGTTGGGAAGTAGCACAGAGGGTAAGGACCCAATTGGGTGTTTAAGAAATGGAGAGAATGAAGAGCAGAGGTAACAGCACAAATAGAACAGGCAAGATTAGTCCAATGATAAGCCATATCTGCAGAGGTGACAGAAGAATGGAGAAATAAGTAGCTTGTTGAGTGGGACCCACATATTTTTCAATCAACTAAATAAATACTTTTCTTGGAGTGTAGGCTAGATGTTATCTAGCCAGTCACCTTTTAACTTCAATCTGGAGTTTCTCACTCTTCTTCTCGTACCTTTGCTTCCCACTTATTTATTTACTAAAAACTCCACATTTATACTTCATCGACAATGTGCTATGTATGATTATAGTCTCTTAAAGGATTTAAACTTACATATTCAACAAATCCAAACCAGGTGATTTGTACACAAATCATGTGCTATGATATTGTAGGGGAGGGAATTAGCAATAATGCTTTAAGTTAGAGTTATCAAGGAAAGTATGAAAAAAGAGGGTTGGCATAGCTGATCTCTGAAATCCCTTCTATCTCTCAGCACTATACACACACACACATGTGTGTATATATGTGTGTGTGTGTATATATATAATTGTGCATAAAAATGTATATGTATATGTATATAATTGTATATATATATGTATATATATAATTGCATATATATATATATATTATATATATATATATAAAATTGTCCTTATTCCAAGCTTTCCTTTCTAGTCCTCATAATCTTATTTATTTATTAAACCAAATTTCAGGTATGTTTTTCAGGCTTAGTAGATGATTACACATCTACTGTTTATAAAAACCCTTTGGGGTAGGTGCTTTTATTTTGCTCATTGTATCTATGAGGAAACTGTATGGCAGGGCAGTGAAAACTTCATCAAAGGCCACATAGCTACAAAACAGGCAGAAATGAGATTTGAACCCAGGAATTTTTCTCCAGAGTCCATGGTCTTAACCATTTCATCATGTGGCATGATTTTGAATTGGCATTTGTTTATAAAATCTATGTACATATTTGAATAATGAACACAAAGTCTAATTTTTATCTAATTTCCTGCTGGAGAGGAAACAAATTCATTTTCTTTTTTCCATTTTAATCTAATTTTTATTTTTGTCAAAGTAATTCATGTACATAATTTTAAAAGTCAAATAGTACTTCAAGACTTGTAACAATAAAAATGACAGCAACACAACTATACACCAAGAAACTGGACAACCTAGAAGAAATGAAAAAAATTCTTGGAAACTGAAAATGTACTCAGACTGAACCAGGAGAAAATAGAAAATATGAATAGATCAATTACTAGTGAGCATATGGAATCAGTAATCAAATATCTCCAAATGAAGAAAAATCCCTGTCCAGATGTCTTCACTGGTACATTTTACTAAACATTTTTAAAAAGTTAACAGCAATACTTCTTAAACACTTCCAAAAAATCAAAGGGGAAAGAAGACCACAAAACCCCTGAATAGCCAAAGAAATTCTGAGAAAGAAGAATAAAGCAGGAGACATTACACTCCCTGATTTCAAACTATACAATAAATGTATAGTAATTAAAAGAGTATGGTACTGGCATGAAGACAGACAATTGAACCAGTAGAACAAAATCAAGAGCCCAGAAAAAAACCCATGTATATACAGTCAACTAATATTTGACAAGGGAGACAAGAATACTCAATCAAGAAAAGATTGTCTCTTCAATAAATGGTACTGGGAAAACTGGATGTTCACATGTAAAAGAGTGAAACTTGACCCCTATCTTACACTACTCACAGAAATTAAATTGAAATGAGTTACAGACTTAAATTTAAGACCAGAAAGCATGAAACTCCTAGAAGAAAACATAGAAAAAAAAGCTCCTTGACACGAGTCTTGGTACTGATTCTTTGGAAATCACACATCATATAAGTTATCAAGAAACTTTGTAAGTTGGTAGAAACACTGTGAACTAGAGACAAGTCCTTTTTGCCTTAAACCAATTGCCTGATGGGCTCTGTAATGTAGCTTGATTTCATTTCTTGAAACTGGTTCTGACTTCTTAGTACTTCCAAAAAAATTGTATTAAGAAACAGCAATACTTTTATACAGAGAAACTCCTTTGAGCTAACTTGAAGCTTCACAGTCTCTTGTGGGATCTGCCACATGGTAAAGCACAATGAATAAAATGACAATTCTTTTATCTGCAGTTCATTTAGTATTAGATCAGGTGAAAAATATAACATCTGCTCACTGACATATTTATAGGATCCCCATCCTAGTCCAAACACCACTAAACTCATTCAAGAATATTGAATGGTAGTTATCTGGTCTTCAGTATATAAGTTTAGAAAACCTGGCAGTGACTTTGACCATGTGACTGTTGAAAGAAGTTGTCTTTTGCCTAGTTGTTTAAGACTTACCAGCAAAGAATTGTGAGTCTTGGGTTTGGCGTTTCATGTCCTGCATAGATCACGTCTGGTTTAATGCTTATTGGCAGGTTGATCAGTGTGGGGATCAACAGTATGTCTTAATTTGGTGAAAAAATGTATTTCTGGCTTAGGGTTTGGCTTTCTTTAGAAATGCCCACTGGCTGTGGGAGAGTGACAGCATCCAATGTTGTCATAACCCTGGCTTTATTGAGCTTTTTAAGCTTTTGACTCTGGGCTCCAACAGAGGGACAGTGGCTCAGAAGGAACTAGAGTCATATAGGGAATGATTCGGTTGTGTGGTTTTGGGGATAGGGCTGGAGGGGCAGCTGCCAATGCCTCTGTGCTGAGTCCCTCCCCAATCTTTTTTTAAATAATGGCCAATTGCTTCTAAGTAGTTCTTGAACCTGTATCATTTAAATTTTTCAATGTGTAGAAAGTGACAATTTTTCATTGTGCAGAAAATCGAGTGTCCGTTAGGGTTCTTTCTAAAGCTCAGGCTATTTCTGTGAAATTGAAAGAAAAGTAGCTGTTCCTGTGTTTACTTAGGCTAAGGTTACCCTCAGATCTGTTTTCTGGGCTGTCCTGCTCTCTCACTCATTAAGCAACTACGAATGGGCTACCATTTATGCACCCACACTGTGCCAGTTAAGATGAGGATACATGGAAATACTGGCTTGGTACCTGTCATTAATAAGCTTAAAATTTAATGGAGACTAAACACACACACATCACCTTTAAATAATCTTCACAACCTAGCAGTATGTAAAAAAGCACCCAAACAAGGAATTCAGGGAATTGACTGATCATTGGGTAAATTTTATGGAAGGGCTGGGGAGATATCTTATATACTTCTAGATTTTCTTGGTCTCATCTTGTTCTAGGACCTTTACCTCTTCCATCCATTTGCTTTGCCTGAGCTGCTGAATCTGACAGAATCTGTGGTCTATGATGTTCTATCACATGAGGCTGTCTAGGTCCATGAGTGGAGTCTCCGGATCCTCCTACTACTTTGATACTTGTATGAACTAGTACTGTTAAGCATGGACTCTGGCTTCCTAAGCAGCTTGTAAAAGGTTCAGAATATGCAGCCTAGTGGTGTGGGAGAGTTGACTTTGGCTAAAGAAAGCCAGGAGCTGGAAAGAATTTCTGCAGATAAATATCCTTTCCTCTTCTTCCTTGATCAGGCTCATCTGAAAACTAGTTTCTCTGACCAGACTGTCTGAAGACATCCTGGGTGGCTGAACAGGTGACCTACCAAGTGACTGGCTGAGATTCTTCAAGCTCCTTGTGAAGTAGAGGCTCTTGTTGTTTTGTTTATCTTACAT
>PVKM010021474.1:0-22558 GCA_004027735.1 Carollia perspicillata | reverse complement strand
TCCATTCTCGGGCCTCAACGCTGTTCGACGCGGCCACATTCCAGCATGTGTCACCTGCTCATTTGTCTAGATCTGACTCTTCTGCACTAAGCTGTGAGCATCTTCGGGTAGGGGCTGACTCTTCACCTTGATAACTCAGCAGGCGTGATATGACTTGTACACAAGCAGAAACACAGTAAACAAATGCTTATTGATCGAATATAGAAAATTAGAGATGTGCGTTGCTTGAAGGGGGTGGGGAGGAGGACAACTGGAAGCCGTGTGCAGGTTTTGTAACAATACTTAGAGGTTTGTAGGTCTTTTCACGTCTCACTTTCTACGGCGTGGGCTTTGTGCTTGTGGTATTTCACGCGGCAGCGAGTCTGCACTCAGTATTTCCTGAGGACTCCTGGTTAGCCGGGCCTGGCCATGTGGTCTTTAAGCATCACCAAGACTGAGATGTGGTCCATCCTCAAAAAATGCGTTACAGATTGGGGCATTAAAACCAGGTATGGAACTATCAGAGGACAGTGAGACCTGAACTTGATTCTGCTTACCGCTGGAAGAAAGGCCAGAAGAGGCAGGCAAGGCGGTTGGCAGGGGCTCTGCTGGAGGTGGTGGGAGTTAGGTGGGGTGTTGTGAGGAGGTCATTTTCTCCTCTAGGTGGTGGGAGTTCTGTTTCCAGTGAGTTTCTTCTCTTGCAGTCTGTTCGAAACCAAAGTCCCTCAGAACCAGTTTCGTTCGCTTGCCTGAAACAACCTTGTTTCGCCCAGGTGGCCCTTCTGTCTGTAGCAGCCTGTTCAAGGGCGACACCTCGGGAAGGAAGCTGGGTGGCACTCAGGTGGAATGTGAAAAACGATAAGGGCATCCGACTTCCATTCTCAAGTACAAGTTCGTTTCATAGGAGTTAAAAATCTTCATTCCAGAAATCACCGAACATGGAATTTTTGTTTCTGTGAAGTCGTATTGTTTTCATGCCAGGTAAAAGCAGTAATTTGATTTTGGTGAACTCAAGTTTCAGACATGTTTAAACGTATTTAATGTTTATGTGCTTGGTGTTAGTGTCTCCTTGTATTCAGTGATTCTCAAGTAGACGAGCTCATTCCTGAGCAGTGAAGGCAAAAGGAATTCTGTGCCCCCACAAGCAGGGTGGGGTGACGCATCGCTTCGTCCGATCGCTCTGTGTATAACCATTTTCCCTCCTGCCAGTGTTGTTTGCACTTGCAGGTTCAGATCGCCACTGTTTGGCAGGAGGGAAGAGAGAAATTCTCCTGAAAGAAAGTGATTCAGTGTGCTGACTGCCAGTTTGCGTTGCGTCAGTCTGCTTGGGGGAGAGATTGGAGATGGTGTTGATGAGCCAGGGCATCTGGTTGGAAAACCAGTTCAGGTGTCTCTTGAAAGTCACCTTAGACCCTTGCTCCCCAGTTCCCCACAGTTGCTTCCCACTGACAGATTCTCCTCGTAGGAGGGAATCCAGGCCCAAGCTGGCCGTAAACTCTCATTTGCTGCTTTTGCGATGTCCTGCCCTGCAGTCAGGGAAGGGGGCCCAGAGAGCTGAGGGCCTGGAGCCAGCCTCTGAGGCCAGGAAGCTGCTTGCGTCTGGCTCGCTGGTAAGGTTATCCTGTCTGCTTCAGAGCTGGTCATGTTTTGCCACTTCTAGCCAAGGCCTGAACTGCCAGCTGTCGTGCAGGTGAAGGTTCAGCAATTTACTTTAGACCCTGTGCTGAGCTCACATTTGAGATGTTCTTAATTTGGAAGGGAGCCCTTGCTCACTGTGACAGAGGGACATGGGGAGGGGCCTGACAGAGTCCAGCCCCTTGTTCTCAGGCTCATTTGCAGACAAGAGCTGGATGGACCTGAGCTGTCCAGGCACAAGGGAGGACATGGCCTTTGCTTCCAAGTGGGCTTTATCCCAGAACAAAAACAAGTCAAAAGGGAATCATCGTGTTCTGTCATGGGGTTTGAGTTCATTTCTCTGAAAATTGGCCCTTCTATTTGGGGCAGAATGATTCCAATTAGCTAAACACATTTGTAGTGAAAGGCCATAGAAAAAGCAACTTCACTGAAAGGGGCACAATACTGTGTCTTGGACTGTCCTGCACATTTGGGGGTGGGGACGGAGCAAGGCTTCATGGGGAGACCGAGGCCACAGAGATTGTGCTCATCGCTTGCCCCACTGCATCGCCCATCCTCCCTGACAGCACACTTCTGTCTGCTGCCCAGGGTCACCAGAGTGTCTCCCATTACTGCCCCCTGTGGGTCCCTTCGCCCACCGTCACCACCCACCCCAAGTCCTGTAACCCTGATGTCATCGTCTCTAGCTTTCCATTTCTAGGATTCTCCCTCTTAGCCTTAATTGTATGCTGGGTCATGGTAAAGTAAGAATTATTTCATATAGTCAATTTTCAAAATCAGCATCTTGGGAGCCAGCTTAATCAGAGCCCAGAATTTCTCTTGTGCTTTATGATTAGCAGATTTGAAATCCGTCTAGGGTGGTTTTCCGAGAGCAAGTTTGTTGCTGTTCCTGGCATTCAGGCCCACTCTGTTTCTAGGACGTAGGCCTGAGGGAAAATGCAAGGCTTCCTCGGCTGGAAACTATTCGTGCCTGGGCTACGGACCCCCACATTATGTATTATCTGCGTTCTTGTTGCACTTTGTTGATCAGCTGGTTAATTTGACCTGTCACCTTTAAAACCAACACCAGGTCAGCGCCATCTTAATGGCGCGTCACTGCCTCTGCAAGGCACTGGAGCAGCTGATGCTGGTTGGGTGTGGCAGTCTGGCTGAGGGGTCCACGCCGTGATGGGTGCAGTTCAGGTGTGTCGGTAGTAGCAGCTGGGATGCTGGGACGGCAGGAAGACCAGCGGAGGGAACAGCTGCTGCGGGGCGAGCGGGGAGGCCTCTCTTCTCCATCTTCCACCGTCTCGCGTGCACAAGATACTAAACCCATTGCATAAAACGGCCTGTGTGAAGCAACAACTGAGGCACCCCATCTAAGGAATGCCTTTTCGTTTTGGTTTGAAGTCAGTCTCTGGAGTCACTGCAGGGACCTGATTCTTGTACAACATCGTCACCAGTGTTCACAGGGAAATGGAAGTTTCTCTCTGTCTGGAATTTTAAAAAATCAGGCAATTCAATTGTAATCCAGCTCAGAAGACAGGGTCCCTTTAGAACTTCTTAATTTATTAAGTGCTAAGTGGTGACTGGCAATGGCTTAAAGAACCGTCAGGTAACTAGAAAGAGAAAGGCTGGACCCTGCAGGGCTGGTGTGTGGCTCAGGCTGTTCTTGAGGTTGTTATTGTAACTGATGACAGTGCTCCTTCTAGATTAGGAAGTCACTGTGGCCGCCTTTAAGGCTTTCATCTTGCCTTTAATCTGATTTTCATTAGTGTATTTTTTCTGGGGGGGAAACACTCCTTACTGTGTATTATTTATGATATATTTTAAGCATCTTTGATTTAAAAAAAAACAACATAATCTTTAAAGACAGACCCCCGGATGCTTGCACACTGAATTGTAAATGTAATTTTGGATATAATTTGATCAACTAATCAGGTTGTATAATTATTAGTGGAGTTGTTTTTTCTCCTCTGAGTAATTGTTTGAAAGTTGATGCCTTATTTTCTCCCCTCCCTAGGTGACAGTCCTCACCCTCCTAAGGAGGACACCCCCACCAGCAGTCTGGACTCACTTTCCTCCCCGTCTCCCACGACTGCAGCTGTTCACGGGCTTCCTGGACCAGACAAAAACCACCTTGTCACCGACGGGGACTGGGCATCCACTGCGTAAGTGTCGCTGAGGGAAGGAGGGCTGTGAGCTTCATTTGGAAGCTCACATGGCCAGTGGGTACTGAAGCCGTTAGACCTAAGAACCTTGTTCGTTCTTTAAGTCAGTAGGGCTGCAAGAGGGAGAAAGGTCCATGAAAGAGGTCTTTCCTGAGTAGCTCCGTGTTCCCAGGGCGGAAGGGGTAGATGGGTGCTCTTTCCAATCCGTTTCAAGTTCCCTTCGTGCCAGTTTCGGGTTGCCCAAAGGAAACTTGTTCTTGTCCTGCTCAGGATGTTTTCCCCTGGTTCTGCAAACTCTTGGAGATGTGACAATGTGCGCGGTGTGATCGATGGACTGTTGAAACTGTCTCTAGAGTGATATTTGAGTTGTGTAAATTTTTGAGGGTTTTGCAGGAAATAGAGCATTCTTCTCCGTTTCCTCCGTAGCACCCTGCATAATTGTCAGCTGCTGGGTGAAATATCGGATGTTATCTTCTCAGCTGGGTTTAGTGCAGGTAATGCAGGTCAGCTCAGGTATGTGTCAGCACAAGTACCACCAACACAAACACACTTCCGTGGGCCTGGTTTGCCTACGTGCGGGGGGGTCTGTCTGTCTTCTGGTGCTGACCAGGCAGTGGAGTAAATGCGGACCGGGGGTGCCCAGGGGCATCAGAGAGCATCAAGGTTCAAACAAATGCTCAGAAAGAACAAAGAGCACTCCACTGATACTTAACGTGGCATTACTGATTAGTCCGTCAAATGGCGCCCAAGACTCCTCTTATAATGCACCCTGAGCGTGTTTGGGTGTCCCGTGTTTCAAGTTAAAGTCTTTAAAAAATAAACGTTGCTTAAAATAATCTCATGGATAATGATGTCATTTGACCCTAGCTGGGTGTTCTTGGGGCTTTAAATGGAATTGGAAAGTATCCTTCACATTACACACCTTTTTATAGTTACTGCTGGATTCGCATAAAATCATTATGAACTTATTAAATATTAAAAGAAGCTGGGAGAAATTTTGTATGCTAAAATTTGGGGGTTATCAGAAGACATTGAAAATGTAACTGAAAATCAAAGTGAAACTCGAAGTAGGGAATCACAGTCTCCAGATGAGGTATTTCCCTCAAGAAGGTTGTATATGTATTTTTATATGCCGAAGGCCGTGCACTGGGGATTTAAAGTGCATGGCACTCAAACGTGCTGGCTGACTTTGCTCTTCTTTTTCTCGGAATGGGTATCCTCTTTTCTCTCTAGTAACCCCAGCAGCAATGACATTGGGTACCGGGGAACTTAGAATCTGTAGTCCTGAGCACTCCCCGGGGAAAGCTGGGTGTACGGGTGTGTGTGTGTTTAAAGCGAAAGCCCTCTCTCTTAATTACTGTTTTCAGTAAGTGTTGGCCATGGTCGGTGGAGACCAGCCCGTCATCCTTCTTCCACAGCAGTTCTGGAGAAAAGTGACATCCTGCCCCCAACGTTGCCAGCGCTCAGTTTTACAGCATGTCCATGGCCATAATATGGAGAGCTTGATAATGTTGGTCATTAATCAAATGAGGAGTGAATTCCCCAGCTTCCCATTCATACAGATGCAAAAATGTCATGGGAACTACGGACTCCATCACTGAGAGCGAGGCCAAGGGGGTGGAGGGGATAAGTAGTTGAAGGAAGCCTGGAAATCAAGAACTTGAATTTTTTTCTGTGCATTAGATAAAATAGATCCATATTTCTCTTAATCATCTAGACTGTGTCTTGTATATCTTACTTATCTAGCTATTTAAATGAGTTTACAGTATTGTTTTGTATTAGTTTCAGGAATACAGTATAGTGGTTAGATAATCACATACTTTAGAAAGTGTTCCCCTCCCCCCCTCTGATGTTTCCAGTACCCACCTGGCACCATACCCAGTTGTTACAGTGTTACTGACCGTGTTCCCTGTGCTGTGCTTTACACCCCGTGACTGGTCTGCAACTGCCAATGCGTACTTCTCAATCCCTTCACCTTTCTCACCCAGCGCCCCAGCCTCACTCCCCTCTGGCAACCCTCAGTCTGTTTGTGTATTGAAAGGATTTACTTGAAAAGCCCATCGTAGCCCAGATTGACCAGTAAGTCAGGAGTGCTTCTTGAACTTGTGCACATATCAGGGCCACACAGGGGTCTCGTTCAGCTCACTCTGCCCAGGTGACACTTAGGTTTCAGGAGCCTGAAAATCTGCATTTCCACCCCAATTCCAGGTGATGCTCAGCCAGCCCTGGTGCAGACAGCTGTCCCTCCCAGCCCCGTGGTTCTCAGCATCTTGTTGACTGTGAACAGCTTTTCTGAGGAGTGTAACTAGGATAGTGACATCTCATCTTATTTTTTTTGTTAACCTCTTCTAGGACAATGTGTTTTCATCCAGCAGCCGCTGCATGCCTCACACACACTTGGGTTCCCTCTGCCTACACTGTCTCCCTCCTTTTTTCTTTCTCAAGACAAATCTGACCTGTCTTCAGGGTCAAGCTTCATTTCTCCTTCAGGGAGCTTTCTCTAGCGCTGTAGTCTATAGGATGATTCTAAACACTGCCTTTCTCTGTCTGTACCCAACACTAGACAGTAGGAAGCTATTGCCTGCTATACTAGTTAATACTGACCAATTAGTGTTACTTGATAGTTACGTGTGTGTGTGTGTGTGTGTGTGTGTGTGTGTGTGTGTGTGTGTGTATCTATGTATCTCTATCGAATCTCATTCTGCCTACCTATCTATCTTAGTCAGTTTGGGCCGCTGTAACAAAAATACTTTGATTGAGTGGCTTATAAAGAACACAGATTTATTTCCCACATTGGGGATGGGGGATCGCCTGGCTCTGGTGAGACCCCCCACTTCCAGGGTGCAGGCTGCTGGCTGTGTGACTTCCACAAGGACACTGACCCCATTCATGAGGATGCTACTCTCGTGACCTCATCGAGTCATAGCCACCCCCGAAAGGCCCCCCACTCATACCATCACAGGGTAGGGTGTAGGGTTACAACCTAGACATTTCGGGGGGGGGACACACACATTCAGTCCATAACATTGTCTAACCGTTCCCTCCCTCGTGCCAAGATAGATTGTAAAATGCCTACTGATGGCAACTGGTTCTCATAATATTGCCCTAATTATTAATAAGAATTTTATATTCCATCTTAATTATTATGTGTTTATAAAAAAACTTTCCTTTTGGAAACCTCATTTCTCTCTGTACATCCCTGGGTGTCTCTTAGACAACTGTGTTTGGTTTCTGATCCATATCCCTTTTTTTTAGACATTAAAAACTCTTCCTTCAGGAGTTGCACAGAATTAATCTCACCATTTTCCCTGTAGAGGATTTTACTTTGTTTTCTTGGCTTTTATAAATTTAGTTTTCGTTGAGTGTATAGGTTTTTTTAATCCATTATCTCTGCACACCAGCTGTACAGTGTGGAATGTAGTGGGATCTGAGGGAATGCTGGTTAAGATCCCTTTTAATAAAAGCAGCATTTTGTGGGGTCATGAAAACGCTACAGAGGGCTTCAGAAAGGAGGCAGTGCCTAGGCTGCCTGGCTTTAACCCACGGTGGCAGCTCCCTGCTCCCAGACTTCCACGTGCCTCGTCTCGGGTCTTGAAGAATGGAGTCCAAACGTACGCAACCACGTCTAGGAGCCCAGTAGCTCTGCTGTGCACGAATGCCGTGACTCCAGACACGGGAAGGCAGACTTGCGGAGGGAGACCTACAGCAGCCGAGGATCAGCTCAAGAGGCAGCATGTACAGACAGCTGTCGCCTCTGACAGGCAGAAAACAATACAGCAGAACTGGGTTTCTGGGGTTTCTGCTGATGCTTATGACTGGTGGGGATGATTCATTGCAGTCAATCAGTCTGGAGCTATCACTCACCTGGGCACTCGGTAAGGTGATAGGTGACTTCATTACCTGTGAAGAATTGCCAGCTCAGTCTCCTTGGAGGACATTACATCATAGGTCAAGGTATTTCCAATGTTCCAAAATCATTTTTCCCCCCAATAAAGTAGTTTTCTCTAAACAGGTTTTCTTCCATTGTAAGTGAAGGAGCAGTTCCTTGACAAGTAATCCTTTTAAGTTGCCTGCCACAAAAGAAAATCTCTTTTAAGAAATAGCACGCATTACTATCGGCTTCCTCTGCAGAGTTCAGATGAAAAGGAGGGCCTCCTTTTCTGCAGGCACAGAAAGATGGGGGGCTTCTTAGAACCGCTCTTTGTAGTGGGGAGTGTTGGTACCCCGAGGTGCCGTTCACCCTGTACTCTGGCCGGCAGGTCCCGCTCTCTCACTGGAGGAGAGCCTCAGTGTGGTTTATCCTGACACTGAGGTGTTCCCAGCACAGCCCTCCCAGGCGGTGCCCCGAGCCTGTGCTCTGCGGCAGAGATCCCTGCCTGCCCAGACTGACGGTTGTTTGAAATCCCATTCCCATCGACAGCCTCGTGCTTTTCATCTCTAGACTGAGTGTGGCCTTGCTGGAACCACGTTATTCTTGTTCAGGAAATAGAGAAGTTGCTTCCTTCAAATTGGGAAAACAAAGAGAAGTTTCCCATGCACAACTATGGCATTTCAAATTGCTTGCCTATTGCTTGCATGATTGCTTTTTAGGAGGTCGATGAATTTTCCTGCAAGTACCCTTTACATTTGATTTGTGGCTTAGTATACCATGGCATGCCCTGAATGATTTGTCTAAAGTACAGAAAAATCATCTCACATACTCAACACATCTGTGAAATTTGGCTCACACCTAGAAATGAAAAGGTAGCAGCCACAGGCACACCTTGTAGTCACCTCCTTTCTGCCTTCCCTGTTCCCTCCCCTCCCCCACTCTGGGAGGGTGTGTCAGCTCTGTCACTCCTTCATCCAAGGGCTCCCAACCCTTGTGGGGCCTGGGGCAGTCAGCGCATCCTGTAAGCTGGTGGCTTCTATTTTTACCTCTTTTGTTACGATTATTTATTGTTTGAAGAGAAAACAGAGAACTTATATTAAAATTTTTTTTCGCATCTG
Organism: Carollia perspicillata; assembly: GCA_004027735.1. Classification (NCBI taxonomy): domain Eukaryota; kingdom Metazoa; phylum Chordata; class Mammalia; order Chiroptera; family Phyllostomidae; genus Carollia; species Carollia perspicillata. The sequence continues at coordinate 13,805 of PVKM010021474.1, read as the reverse complement.
CTTTATTGCTAACTTGACTAAATGAACACATGTTGCTTTTGTGCCATGGGGAGGAAAGCTATGCAGATTTTAGAAGAGCTCAGGAGAGGGTGATACATACCCCCAAGGAATGAACTGCCCATCCCGGGCACCTCCAGGGTCTTCATTGGCTAGTACGGAGATCATGTCCTCATAAAGTTGCAGACGGGCCCTGGTTATGGAATGTGGTGGGATTCATTGACCGAGATCTGTCGTGGAGCCGGTGCCTTCATGTGGAAGGACGTGCCGTCTGGTGCTGGGTACTGTGAAGGTGGATTTGGGAGCCAGTTCCCTCTCCCATACCTAAGCAAGCAGCAAAGTCGCCTGTGGATTCAGAAAGTTTGAGGTCTCAGACAGCTCAAGTGAGAGGAAGAATAGGGCCAGATGAGCAGAAGTGTGTGAGACGACAGGAGCCTTGGAAATTCTGCTCGGAGGTTAGCTCTTTTTTGGACTTCCTGCTGGGGGGCCGGGAACCTGTAGAGGGCAGAAATCTTTGCTTCAGCAGTGGCCGGTTGGTTAGAGGCTGTAAGAGGGTAGTGACCCTCTTGGCATTTCTCAGGATCAAAGACCATGGAGCGTTCATTATTGGTGGCCACCAGATTTGGTTTTAGCTGCTTTATAAATGATATTTCATTTTAATTCTCATGGCAACCTGGTGGGTTAGATGTATCTTTATTTTAAAGAGAGGGACACCGAGGCACAGAGATGGTAGGGAAGTTGCCCCAAGCCACAGGAGTAGTAAGGGGCAGAGGTGGAGTTTGATGTCTTTGTCCCGGGGTCACGGCTCCCTTAGACTGGTTTTCCTGTGGGGATTGAAGGTGGTCGCATATGGGGACATTGTGTGCATGGTAGGCATTCCCCTGTTTGGAGACCCAGCGAGCTCATGGCTGTCGGATGGCCATCGCCCTGTTGTGATGAGGGTGCCCTGACCCTACGTGCAGTCAGGTGGCTGTGGTATATCCTTACCTCCGGGGAATAAACACTTGAATCTGGTTGCTGCCCATTCATCATCCAGCACCTTTGGTGGAGATTTGGGGATAAGGGCATCTTCCCCCAAAATGGAACTGAGAGACTTGGAAATTTGATATTTGGCACAGAGCTGCAACCCTAATCTTCTCTGAGTAACGTGACATCCCCTTGCCTCTCTCTAGCCCTTGGAGCTAATCGCAGGGCCCACATACTTGGCCATGGACCACAAATGTCTGTTCACATTCATTTCTTGGGGTACGATGTTTGCCCCTTGTATTTCCTTGAATCCTCTCCGACTTTGTGTAGAAATTGTGCCATACCGACCGCTTTGCACGCTCACACCTTTCCGTGCATGTCCCTTGTGTCTTGCTAGGGTATTTTTGGTATTTTTATTGTGTGCTTGGCACTTGCATGTGGCCGAATTCACATCTTCCTTTGCTGTTCTGCAGGGTCTGAAATTTGGAGGCTTTATTTTTAAGCCAGATTGTTCATTAAAGCCCCATAATGAAAAGTCGACTTTCCAAAATAAAGAGACACATCTGAATTTTATAGTGGCTTTTCTTCTCCTTATGACTCAGAAAATTTATTTTCTCACCGGTCTTGTTTTTCTTTTTCATTTCATTGGTTTTTGTTGTTGTAATTCATCATTTGCTGGGCAAGGATTGGCTGTCTCTGTCTCCATATCGAAACGCAGGCTGGGCCCTGGCGAGCTCTCTGCGTGTTGGAAGACAGTCGAGAGCAGGAAAGCACTGATTTTAGAGTCAGACAGGCTGGGCTTTGCAGCCTCATGCTGCTTCTTAAAACCTTGGGGGCCTCTATCCATTATTTACTCAAACCAAGGCTTCAGCGAGAGTACCTGTAAAAAGGGAATAACAACATCCACCCCTCTGGGTTGTGAGGTTTCAAGGAACCATATCTAATAAAACCAACCCTTGCTCCCCAGGGAGCTCTGGGCAGCCACCTGCTTACAATCCCCTTCCCTCCGGGAGCCTAACTTGATCTGCTTAGTCTAATCCAACCCGACTTCCTGGGTCACCCATTCTATCATCTCCTCCCTCATAGCTCAGGGAAATCACCTCTCCAGTCCTGCAGAGGCCGTAGATGTTGACCCAAAGTGGTGGTGTTTTCAGAAGTTACTGTAGGTTTTCCAGGAGGACTGAGCCATGGGGCTCCTCTCCTAGCTTCTCTGTGTCAGATCCACTCTGTAAAAGCCTCTGTAAACAGGACCTTTGGGTATTGCATGCCCATGGCCTGGGGTTTCCACGAGGCCCCTGATAGCTCTGTGTAGTGTGAGCACTGTGGGTGGCTCCGCTGCCACAACGGGTAACCCATGGAACAGTTCGGTAAGAAACGGCAGGATTTCTCTTAGCTGGGTGATGGCGTGCCCCTTTCGACCCGCAGCCTGTTTTGTGTGTTTAGGCCTCTCACATTGGGTGGCAGCCCTTCTTCACATGAGAACTGAGCTGGGCTGGCGGAAGCAGACCTGTCGGTTACCCCACAGGACTGCAATGCAGAGACCCCCAAAGCCCCGTCACTTTCTGAAATGAAGCCACAGTTCCTTCTCGGTTCAGCCCTCCTGCCTGATTCTACAGGGATTGTCTGGCAGGAAGACGGATGGAATTCACGGGGCACTCAGAGTGAAAGATTGTTCAGATGTGATTCTAGGACAGTTCTTTTATAGCAAAACCCAGGAAAGTGATCACCCAAGGAGTGACCTTTTTCAGGTGACGGTGGCGTCCTTTCCTTCCTGTGAAGGAGGGCACTCACCCAGGAGACTGAGCATCCCACAAAGCCAAGGACCGAGTGCTCTGCGTGGCCCTGTCTTCCTTTGAAAGGCTCTGTCTTCTCTGTGTCTAACTGGTTTTCTGCAGTGCCCTTCTCTCCTTGCCTACCCACCTCCTGGAAAAGACATCTTGTTCGTGAGCGTGACCAGTTATTGCTTGTACATGCTGGCTTGAGAGACCGGCTGCCTCCCTTTTGCTGGGGAGGGACCCTCCGCAGTGGGCGAGCAGACCTGCTGTTCCAGAGAGGGCCTGGGCGTGTGCCGGTGCCCATGAAGATGGAGCGGGGTGCAGGAGCAGGGGCTTCTCAAGCTCAGGGGTGCTGGCTGTCAGTCACCCTCACCCTCATCCCCCCCACCCTCTACCACCAGTGGATTCTCATCTGGCCTGTGTAATCCAGGGGTTACACAGGTAAACTGTGGCCCCTGCTGCCTGTTTTTACAAATAAAGCGCTATTGGAACACAGCCATCCTGTTATTTGTGTTTTTGTCTGTGGCTGCTTTGTTCGATGCAATGTGGTAGGCTCAATTATTACCTGTGGGGCCTGCAGACCCTAAAATATTTCCTGCTTGGCCTTTGGTGGGAAAAGTTTGCTGACCCTGATCTAATCTGTGAATAAAACTAACTTAGAAGAGCCCATGTTTCCTAAAAGTCAGGTTCAAGAAGTGTGGTGCATTGCCATTTCTCAGACGGGCAGTGCAGGTGATTTTTAGAAGTGTCCTTAGGGGATTTTGTTGTCACTGAACCAACCAACATTTTTTTCTTATGCTTGTGATTGTCATTTCAGAAAAAACTTTGGTGTTTCAATGATTAAAAATGTTTATTTCGGTTTTTTTTTTTTACAATCTATTGTTTAACATAAAAATTTTGTTTTGAAGTAGTTTTAGATTTACAGAAGATTTACAAAGGTAGCCCTGGCTGGTGTGGCTCAAGTGAACGGAGTACCAGCCTGCAAACCAAAGAATTGCCGGTTCAATTCCCAGTCAGGGCACAGGCCTGGGTTGCAGGCCAGGTCCCCAGTTGGGGGTGTGTGAGAGGCAGCTGATTGATGTATCTCTCACACATCCCTGTTTCTCTTTCTCTTTGTCCCTCCCTCCCTTCTCTCCAAAAATAAATAAGTAAAATCTTAAAAATAACAGTTATGAAGGTAGTGTGACAGCGCCCATAAACCCTTCTTCCCCGCCATTAACATCTGACACAGCACCATGGGACTTTTGTTTAAAACAATAAGTTTCTCTTGGTACAATACTGTTAACTTACAGACCGTACTCAGATTTCACTAGTTTTTCACTCATGTCCTTTTGTTCAGGGTTCCAGTCTAGAATGCCACTACATTGCACTTGGCAATTTTGTTTTTTTCGTGGTGACATCTATTCAATTTCTGTATTTTCCCCCTTTGACGTGTGGATTATTTGCTGTTTCTTTGGTAAAGAAAATGACTTGTTATTGATGACAAACCAGAAACCAGAGAGGTAGGCTCTGACTTGGAGATCCCTTGTCCTGGTAACAGGGCCTCACCCACCACACGCCGACCGTGCTCCGGGCCCTGCTGGCGCTTTGCACCCACCCCGTCCTCGCCGCCTCCCGGCGACCAGCCTGTTAGTGGCTGCCTGCGCTTCAGCGAAGGAGGGAAGCTGACCCCAGCATGTTGGCGACTCACCCGAATTTCAGTTGTGGACCCTCAGCCAAGGCTAAAGAGTGCTGACCATGCACTGGTGTCCGAGAGGCACTCTGAAATCAGTCTCTTCGTCCTGGCCACAGCTTCTAGCTCGTGAAACGCGTCCTCCTTTTTATTTATAAACAAAAAGGAGAACAGGCTTAGGGAGCTTGAGACCTGGGCGCACAGCCAGAGCTGGCTCTGGACCTCTGGTCTCTCCGTAGAGAGGGTGGCATTTCCTGTACTGGCGGTTTCCGTGATTAAAATTCTTCAGTAGCCCACCCTTGGCTTGCGCACGTGGACCTGCCACGAGGGTCTCTGACTCCCATCACTCTCTGCTCTCCTCCTCGTGTTCTGGCCCAGTCTGTGAAGGACTGGAGGCTAAGAGCCCTGCGCGGTCTCATCAAAACAGGGTATAGTGCCCACCGGGCCTTGAGGAGGCCGAGTTCGCCTGTCTCAGGTTCAGTCTTCTGGCTCGTGATGTGGAGTACGGGTGCAGCTGGGAGTGCTAGAGCCGATGTGTGGGAGCCGGGTTGAGCTCGGTGCTGGGCCCTGCAGTTGTGCCCGGCAGGAGCCTGGGGGTAGGGCGGTGATGGTGACGTGGATGACAGACGGCAGTCTCGGCCGAGGGCAGACACGGCCTCCTCTAGGAAGCCTTCCTGGATGCTTCCTTCTCTGTTCTCCAGATGGCCGGCTGGGCAGCTATGTGTGACACCTGTCACATGGCATACTGATCATCAGTTCATCCTTCTCCTCCTGCTTGACTTTGCTCCTGGAGGGCAGTTGTCATAGTCCCCTGGGTGTCCCCAGGGCCTAGCATGGGGCCTGACCGGGAGTTCTGGGGCCGTGAACAGTGTGCAGACAAGGGCTGTTGGGCACCCTCCTGTGGGCACTGAAGGTCTGCTGGCCCCTCCAGGACTCCCTCGTCACCCTGTTTGCTCCCCTCCTCTGCGGCCTCCTCAGTCCGCCCCTCAGGAACCAGCCTGTGGCATTCTCCCTCTCTGGCACTTGGGGAATAACTGTGGCATGTATTTGAACAGAGATTTCCTGCAACATACAGATCTGCAATACGTCCTCCTGTCTGTGTTAACATTTTCAAACACTTTGGCCCAGGACAGCTGTTCTAGACTGACGCCGTGCGTTTCTCAGGCTGGACTGAAAGATCATTTCACTAATGTGCTAGCTTCTGCTTGGAGACCTTTGCAAATGAGGTTTTAAAGTCTTTTGTTCCAGCGCAAACTTCTGATTTGAAATCGGTACCATATAACTACTGTCAACAATCTCGGTGTTTAGAGGACGTAATCACTTCAGAGAAGCAGTCCTTTCCTTTCCTGGCATGCATTCCCCTGTTCTGCGTCCTCCGCATGTGAAATTGCACTCCGTGCTGGAAGAGCCTGGAACTGGGCGCCGGTTTTGCTGGCGCTGCCCGGAGCCTGACCTGCCAGGGCAGCGCGAGAAGTGTGTGCTCGGTGCAGGCGCTCCCTGGTGGCTCTGCAGCTGCGGCTGGATTTTAGCAGGGAAGACGCTAACCTCCCTCCCCCCATTCCTGAAATGTTTGTGCTTTTTTGCTGCCAGAAAGCTTTTAATATGCACGGAGCGTAGAGTCTGATATTGGAGATGATTGGGTCACAGTTTGAATTGGAAGCAGCATTACTGCTGATTTGTTACATTTTAGAAAAATAAACTCCGTGAAGTGTCCACATACACAGCTACTGTCTGAACATCACGGGTTGAAGGGTGTATTCCTCCCCACTGAAAAAGCCGTAGGATCTTTTCCCTGAAATACAGACCTGCTTTTCCATAGCAAGCGTGGTGACGCCTCTTGTGGAAGAGGGTTCTCTCCTCCCTGTCGGAAATGCATATTCTGTTCCCTGCGGGCCGTCCCGAGCCCCCGGCCCACCCCTCCCTTGCCCCCCAGGAGCCTTCTCTGTTGCCTTAGGAAGAGCTAGGTAGACTTTCAATGTAAGTATTTTCTCCATTTTTCCCCTTTTCCTTTTTTTAATTGTATTTTTATTTCCATTACCATTTAGTTCCTTATTTTTCCCCTTCCCACCCCCCTGCAATCACCACGCTGTTGTCCATTTCTATGAGTCCTTTTTCCTCTTTGCTCCAATCTTTCACCCCCTACCCCACCCCTTTGCTGTCCTCCAGTTCTTTGTCTATGAGTCTGTCTCTATTTTGCTTGTTAGTTCAGTTCATTAGATTCCACATATGAGTGAAGTCATATGGTATTTGTCCTTCTCTGACTGGCTTATGTCACTTAGCATAATGCTCTCCAGGTCCATCTGTATGGTTACAAAGGGTAAAATTTTCTTCTTTTTTATGGCTGAGTAGCATTCCATAGTGTAAATGTTCCATCATTGTTTCATCTGGTCGTCTACTGATGGGCACTTGGGCTGCTTCCATATCTCGGCGATTGTCAATATCGCTGCAATGAACATAGGGGTGCTGACTTTCAAGGATGAGTTTTTGAGTTAGTGGTAGGAATTCTTTATGTGTTTTCAGTGAAACCCTCTTGTCCAGTTGTCCCTGTCTTTAAGTAGGAAACGTTTCTCCTTAAAGGAAGGTGGGGAGGTTGACTTCCCCACACTGAAATGGAAAGGGGGTTCTGCTTTAGGAGAAGATTCCTTCCTTTCAGGATGTAAAATTGGGAGGGGCTCAAATAAGCAGATATTAGTGTTTCTCTTGAATTTATGTTTTGGGAAATATGGTTTCTGGGCTTTTCAGGAAAAGCTGACTTCTGTCTTCATTTTCGTAAACCACAGCTTGGCTTTCAGGAAACGCATCACCCTATGAACAGAGTTCATAGGACTCTGACACTCCACGTGACTCCTTATGCCTCATCCCCAGAGACAACTTCCAGACTTGCATTTTGCTCCCTCTTTTGACTATTCCAGCCTGCAGCGTTTGTGGCCACGTGGAATTCTGAAACCTGGAGAAGTGCCAGTTGAGGCTTCTGAGATCCTGTGGGGAAAACCCAGGAGCTTGCCTACAGAGATTCAGGTCCAAGTGGGAAGCCTGACAGGCTCTCTGGTGAATTGGTTGGTTCGTGTTGGGCTGTGTAACACACTGGTATGTTGAATGACAAGAAAAAGATTGCAGAAAACAAACAGAAAGGTGAAGGTTGAGAACCTGACCCTGGAAGGGGTTGCTGGCTCTGGGTCCCGCCTTGGGACTGGGTGGAGAAAGCCCCGCAGGCCCTCACATTCTGCAGCTGCCACTCCGACAGCTCTTTCACATTCCCAAAATGGCATTTCCCTTTCATAAAAAAACAAAAGCACTTAAAAAAAGATGGGAGGCTTAAGTAGATAATAGCTATAAAATTCATGACCTAGAATTTTAAAGAGCCTTGTAAGTACACCACATGGGTACTTTATCTTCATCCCATCGCTGCGCTCCCCGTGGTACGGATGGATGGCTGTCATGTGATTGCCCGACTCTTTGTGACGAGGGCTGCCACGGTGTGGTGACACTGCTGCGCTTCCGCCGTGGCCGCTGTCCCGGCACCTCGGATAGCTGCTGGGAGGGAAGATGGTGATGGGCTGACGGTGGTCCTAAATTCTCCACCCAAGCTTCCCTCATCCCTTCCTCCCCCTTCCTGATTAGACACCCTTTAAGGTTCATTTCCAGATCGAGATTGGAGTGATTTTGGCTGCTGGGGACACAGATCACTTTGAGATTTATGGGTTTCTTTGCTGCGTTTTATGACTTCCAAATGAACGTGGCTGGATGGTGGGTTGTAAATAAGTTGTTCAAAGACTAATGTTTTTCAGAAGCGCACCCCCCCCCCCCACCTTTCCTGATGAAAGGGTAGGGAACCTTCCGTGTACTAAATCTCTCTCGAGTCAGTAGTGTAACATCCCAGGCACCTGATTTATAAAGTCCAGCTCCAGTGAGAGCACATCCGAACTGGCTGCTCGGTTGCTGGTTGAGCAGGCCATGTGCCCGGTGCTCCTCCTGGCTCTGTGAGGTCCCCTGAAAGAGCCCAAGCCTGGGTCTTGCCCCAAAGGCAGGAGAACCATCTGAAACTGTCCCAGAACAACTCATGTCACCCTGCCCTCCTGTTTACTGGTGTGGCCGGCCTTCAGGGAGGGTCTGTGACTTAGAGGCCAGAGGAGAAGTATTGGGACAGGCCGGCCTGGAGCTGAGCTGGGCAAGGGACAGATTCGAGCAGGCAGGGCAGTGGGAGAGGCTGAGAGACGAGGAGAAACAGAGGCTGAGTGTGCGCACAACCCAGGGAAACAGTTGCAGGCAGATGGGTGGATTGCTAGGGCAAAGGAGCCCCTGGAGGGTGGGTGTGGGGCACACTGGTTTTGGGGGAGGCAGGTTGGGTAGACCAGGGATTAGGGGGGCTGCGTGTGGCTGATTGAGCCAGCAGAGTCGGAGGAATGGGCCGGGGGTGAGCCAGGAGACCACGGTGGTAACAGACATGGAGCAGTGAGAAGGGGAAGAGTCTCTTGAGAATGACAAGAAAGTAGACACAGAGCCTGGGAACTATTTGAAGTAAACACGGGCAGCGCATGGTATTAGTTCTGCGAGAGAAGGAGGAATCAAAGGTTAGGCTCAGGAATGTGGAAGGACAGCCAGACAGCTGCTCGTGGAAACTGGATTTGGCCAAAGAGGGCGAGTCTGAGGGGCAGAGCATCTGAGTGCAGCGGACACTGAGCACACCTGTGCTGAAAGTGTGATGGGATGGAACGCGGTCCTTTCAGCACTGGGCTTCTAGAGGGAGCGCCGTACGCCGTGGTCACACACCTCCAGTCAGGGGTCATTGAAGAATCACGTGATTCAGGCAAGCACGTGTCAGTTGCACTCTCCCTTCACATTTATAGGCCCTTCTAGAAGTCTGTTCACTGGCCCTTTCCATTAATTTTTTAAAATTTGCATATATTAGGGAATATTCAGGTTGCCAAAGATTTTTGCTATTTGTTGTTCTCTCCTTTAAAGTCTAATCTGCTCTTCTCTAGAGGAATCTCGATTCCCAGTGGCATTTTTTTTTCTTTGAGTTGTTACGTGCACACGACTGGGTAAGAGAGCTTCAAACATTCAAGGGCTGCGCACTGAAAATTTGGAGCTGTCGGTCACGATGGTGCCTATAGGTCTATTGGACCTTCCTTATGAAGAGAAAATGCAATCACTGCAGTAGTGCAGGCGGCTGTTTGGTGCCCGTGGATTCCGATGCTCAAATGAGCGAACTCGGTGGTGCTAGGTTGCACAAGACTAGCCCTTCTCCACCAACCTGGAGAAGTATCGTAACATGTCTCAAGTGTGGGGTGTGGCTCTTTGCGATGTAAGAGCCTGTGGAGAGGACTCTGTCCTTCCGGTCATCGGGAGAGACAAGAGAGCCATCATCCTAGTTATTTAGGATGGAGGTGCCACGTATTTGGTGTTCTGTGGCCTTTATACTACTAAATCCTGTTCTTCAAACTTCCACCCTTAGCTCAAGTCAGGCCCGATCGTCGATGGTCCAGTGGCTTAACCCGCAGTCTCCAACCACACGAAGCTGCAGCCCAGCTCTTACGCCGTCTTCACCCAAGTTGTCACCTTGCCTTTTCTCTCCTCCCACCACCATAGCGGACAAGCCACCTGACAGGTACATGGTTTGGGATGTGAGGTGGAATATGGTGGCAGCCCAGGGAAGGGGCTCATCCACCTGAGCAGGTTCTTGTGTTCTCTGCTCGAACAGGCAGGCTCAGGCTCTTCTGGCTTCCTGGACAGTACTTACACCCTTGTCTCAGCGCCGAGCCTGGGTTCAAGTACATTCTTAGGAGAGTTAACCATATCTGATACCGGCTCGAACTTACCGTTTTTGGTGCTGATGGTGCACTTTTGAAACTATTCATTCATTCTGGAAGAACTTTTTATACATAAATAGAAAGCACATACTTTGTTTTAAAGGAAGGTTAACTGGACACTGGAAACAGCAGTGACCATTCCATGGGCCAGCTGTGCAGGGGCCATTGGTGCTGGCTTTGATCAAGGCCCTCCTCCTGGGGGTCCGGCTGAAGCTCTTCTGCCCTCAGTGGCTTCCCCATGATGGCGAGGTGGGGGCAGTTCTCCTGCTCTGGTCTGCGTGTGGCTCGCGGCGGGGTTCCCATGCTTCCCCAGTAAGCTTTTTCCCCACCAGGATGCAGAGGACATTTAGAGAAGTACCAAACCTGCCGTGACTTTTGGAGGGCAGGCATCTAAACCCCTGAAGGGGTCTAAACAGAAAAGACCCAAGCAGGAGCAATAAGCCCCTTTCCAGAAGGGCATGGAACCCGACTGTCAGTCCAAACAGGTCCGAGTCCACAGAGCATCACTGCTTAGTATGTGTGCGCCTCTGTCTTTCACTGTTGGGTCCTCTAAGACACTGGTGCTTTCCTCTAGGTAAACCAAAGTGCTTAGGAAGTGAGCATACCCTGAGGTTCTGATGGCACCAAACACTAGGAAAGGGCGTCCCACCAGGCAGAGAGGAGAACTGGGTGAAGAGGTTCAGGAATGCTGCTCAGAGAGGCTCCCTAAGAAAGATCTGAATTTGAGACCCATCCTTGACTTGAAAATCAAGTGCTGTAGTTTGGCCTAATGCTCACTTCCCTTCCCATATCTTTCGTGGAGGTTGTCCCACCAGTGACAGAGAAATGAGCCTTGGGGAATGGGGGATGGCGGGAAGGTGAGGTTTCTCTCTCCCAGTTTCTCCACATGTTAACTTGTGTCTTTCGTGGTCCCCTCTCAGCGTCACCAGCCGGAAAGCTCGAGCAGTGTATCCGTGTGAAGCAGAACACAGCTCTGAGTTATCTTTCGAAATAGGAGCGATTTTTGAGGATGGTAAGTGCTTTGTGATAGGGTAGTCTCTGTCTACAACCCAGAAGGTGCACAGCTGGGCCACGCGGTCACTGTTTGGGGTGCTGTCAGGAGCACAAGTCTGTCCCTTGATATTTTGGACAGGAGAGGGGTGGCCCATTTGGCTGCTGAGACCTGGATGCCTGCAGGCTGTGTCTGGGAGGCTGGCCCACCACCTCCGCCTTAATCTTGGTTATTCTCTAACTCTTAGAGCTCCCATGGGTCCTCACTGAGAGCACCTTTCTCCTGCTGTAGGGAAGCTGGTGCCACTGGAGCTAGGACATGTTTCCGATTTGCATCCTTTGGTTTCCTGTCCCAGAGTCCCCAGCCAAGCCTCCCAGATGCTTCAGGTTGCCAAATCTCAGTTACAGAGTGTTATGGTAGAAAAAAAATCTGGTTTCTAGTCCTCTTTCTATTCCAGTGCTCTGTGATTTTTGCTGATTTGAATGATGTGTGACTCTTTAGATACGGGGGTCGACTTTGCACACTGAAACAAGGGTGCAGATTTTATTTGCGTCTCATATCCATACACAAACATTTAGGAGCTATGCCTGGCTTGATATTTCAAATTCTCTGGTTGAGCGTACGTCTTTTCCCCCCTTCCTGATTTCTTTCTTCTCCAGTCTGGCTCATGATGGAATTTGTTGGTTGCTGTGGAAACAGTGATGTCATGTGTGGGTGGAGCTGCCCAAAGGAGTTCTGGGAAACAGAACCTCAGATCCTCGGGCTGGAATGGTTGATTAGCCAGAATGTTTGGAGTACACGGAATGTGTCAACACAGTGCCTAGCGGTATACTGTCAGTAATGCGGCATTTGCTGGTGGTGGTTTTTTTCAGAAAGCAAGTTGTTGTCTTTTAGAAGAGATTTCTCTGTATGTGTGATATGTATGTGAGAGACCCAGGGACTCCTGGTAGTGTCAGAAAACAAATGACGACAACGACAGATCCTCCACGTGACAGAATTATGCTCTGTGGGGAAATTTTATTCGTGGCGAAGATAGAAGGCAGATCACCCCTGTGCCGCCATAACATGCACCCGTGCAGTTTTGCCAGGAGAGTGTGGTCACGTGGCTGTCCAGCCCAGGCCTGTTGCGTGTTGGCACGCCATGAGTGGAAGGGGACACAGAGGAGGCAGCACTGAGGCCCATTCATCTGAGTCGTGATGGCGAATGTTTGCACCGTGGGCTGGATTTGTCCGAGAGCCTCTGAAGTCCCTCCCATGGTGCTCTGTGTGAGACTTTTGCCCCGAGAGGGGGCACATCTGTTAGGATGCACTTCGCTAGGGTGACAAAACCCCGACACAGCGGGTAACTGAGTCGTGGAGGCGATCAGCTCACGCAGCAGTACACCTGGAAGTGGAGAGCTCTGGGTTGGTCAGTGCACATGCTCCCAGACCACGGCACTTCTGCCTCTGCCGACGTGGTCTCAGTGGTGGACGGTGCACTGGCTGGCTTTCCCTGTGGGGTCGAAGTGGCTGTGCAGGCTTTGGGGCCACACTCACCCCCAGCAGAAGGGACGCTTCCACCTGCATTCCCTTTTTTTTTTTAAGAAGAGTGAGAAAAATTTTCTAGAACTTCTTTCCTAGTTTACCTGCCCTCATGTCTTGATAGTAGAACGGGGTTACAAACTGACCTTGCACCTGTCACCCACAAGGTCTTAGACCAGTCAGAGCCACACTGGGCACAGGCCCCCTCCCTGGGACCGCAGACCTGTGGAGGAGAGTCAGGCCCTCTGTCCAGGCCAGCTCTGCCAGCGGTGTCTGACACTGGAAGCTGGAGTTCTCTGCCTCCACATCCTTAGTGACTTGCAGGGATACTAAAAAAAGTGTGTGTGTCTTCTCATATACACAGATACATATGTACATACACCTGTGCACACATACACACACACAGACACCGGCATCTCAGTGTGTTTTGGAAGAGGAGAGGTTGATAGCAGGTAGCTCTGGATTGTCAACTCCAGAGTAGTTTTGTCTGAGATCAGACCCAGGCTTCCACTTTCTGTGTGACTCTGGACAAGGTCCTCAAGCTCTCTGTGTATAACGTCCTTCACCCTGAACCTCAAGGATGTACACGAGATGGAGGCGTCAATCGGCTGCCCTCGGAGTCGCGCCCGGCGCACTGAGACCCCATTCTCTAGGGGCTGAGCCTTTACGATACACAGCGGCACAGTGAATTCATGGGGAGCACATGCTTGGGGGCATTTCGGTAAAAAGTGGTTTCTCTTCCCTTTCAGTACAAACCTCGAGGGAACCTGGCTGGCTAGAAGGGACTCTGAATGGCAAGAGGGGGCTGATTCCACAGAATTACGTCAAGCTACTCTAGCACCTGGCCTGGGAGGGCCCCACCCACACCTGCACCTGGGCACCCACGGACCTCCCAGGGGGCGGAGAACTAACTTCCTCCTCCTGGGCGGAACCCACAGCCACCTGGACACTCGGGAATCACAGATCACGAATTGGCACTCCAGGGGTGGGGAGGGGGGACGTACTCCTAGGGCGGGTGGGGAGGGGACACACCGCCCAGAGCTGCGTAGGTCTGTGGAGCGGGAGAAGAATGT
>PVKM010021473.1:0-22558 GCA_004027735.1 Carollia perspicillata | reverse complement strand
ATACAACAATTAACTCAAAACAGATTAAGAACTTGAATGAAAGACCTGAAACCATAAAACTGCTAGAAGAAAACTTAGGTGGTGAGCTCCTTGACATAGGTCATCTTGATGATTTTGTGAATCTGAAACCAAAAGCGAAAGCAGGAAAAACAATAAATAAGTGGGAATAGTTCATATTAAACAGCTTCTGCACAGGAAAGGAAATCATCAACAAAATAAACAGGCAGCCTGCTGAATGGGAGAAAATATCTTCAAATCATACACCTGATAAGGAGCTCATATATCCAAAACATATAAAATAACCAAAACATATAAAGAACACATATAACTCAATAGCAAAAAAAACCCAAACAAACCCAAAAAACGATTTGAAAATGGGCTGAAGATCTGAATAGACTTTTTTTTCCCACAAAAGACATAGAGATGGCCAACAGGTAGATTAAAAGATGCTCGACATCATTATTCATCAGGAAAATAAACGCAAATCAAAACCACAGTGAAATATCAACTCATCCCTGTTTGAATGGCTAATATCAAAAAGATATGAAACAATGAGTGCTGGTGAGGATGTGGAAAAAAGGGAGCCTTTGTGTACTGTTGGTGTGAATGTGAATTGGTGTAGCTACTATGAAAAACAGTATGGACATTCCACAAAAAATTACAAATAGAACTACCATATGACCCAGCAATCCCACTTCTGAGTATCTGAAGAAAATGAAAACGCTAACTCAGGAAGATCCATGCATGTCCATGTTATCACAGCATTACTTACCATAGCCAAGCTATGGAATCAAACTAAATGCCCACCAATGAATGAATGGCTAAAAAAATGTGATAGATACACACATTGGAATATTATTCAGCCACTGAAAAAGAATGGAATCTTGCCATTTGGGACAGCATGAATAAACCCTGAGGGCATTATGTTACATGAAATAAGCCAGAGAAAGACAAATACTGTATGATCTTTCTTTTATATAGAATCTAAAAACATGGCCCGACCAGTGGGGTTCAGTTGGTTGAGCATCATCCCACAAAGTGAAAGGTTACAGGTTTCATTCCCAGTCAGGGCACAGGTTTGGGCTTCAGTCAGGCCAGTCCCTGGCTGGGTCTCATGTGAGAGGCAACTGATGTTTCTCTCCCTCTCTTTTTCCCTCTCTTTCCTTCTCTCTAAAATAAATAAAGAAAATCTTTTTTAAAAAATCCAAGCTCATAGATACAGAGGACAAGACTGGTGGTTGCCAGGGACGGGGGTGGTGGGAGAAATGATGAATTCTTTGTTTTGTTTCATTTTTTTAGTTTAAATAAATGGTTTAAATGAAAATAAACAACATATAAACATATAAAGCTATTGATATTCAAAAATTATATAGTCTAAACCAAGAAAATGTAAACAAAATAGAAATTCAAGTGACAATATAAACACTAGAATGCAGTGTGTGCTTACAGTTAAGTTTCCAGTTAACCTCTGAGTTTCTTGGGGGCCAAACAGAAGTAAGGAGTAGCATCCACGACAGTTACTGAAAGGATAACTACTCTGCTCCTACCCACAGAAGCAAAGCTCCTTCTGCAGCTGCGTTCCACAAGGTACTTCTCAATTGGACTATAACTTTATAACCTCGAGTAACAGAGCAGACAGCATCCTTGATTCTGGGATCTCAGGCCAGCACTCCCACTGTTTAGGAGTTCCCACAAAATTCAATTAAGTGACAAGCTCCCCTTAGGGGGTGGTGGTGGGCATGGGGACTTGTGTTCAATTTACAGAAGCAGCATATGCTAGAATTTTCTGAAACCTCATCTCCTACCTAGATTACAACTTAAACAAACTTCTCAAGAGTCCAGACTACTTTTATATATCATGAGATCTCCAATTAGAGGGCCTAAAACATGATTTGTGGAGGCAGAAAAAAACACAGGGGCTATATTTGGTTTTCTTTCTAGAATGCTGCTTTGTACAAACAACAAACATTTATTTTCCAAAATTTCCCTTCCACAATAATGAAACATATAATTGTTAACAACTCTATTGAGGTATACTTCTCATACAATAAACAGAAAAAGTTCAACCACTGTTAACATAACAAGAATGATTTGCACGACATTGACGTAACCTGGCAGCCTAAGAGAGAGGACTGGAATGCGAATGCATGAACAATGACAATTTCACGGTACTACTCAGTGCGTGGTAGATGCAGTTGAGTGAGCATGTGTGCTGTGTGGCCGTTGCATTCAAAATGACTGAGCGAGTAGAGCATCAAATTTGAATTTACATCAAAATTGAATTTACATCAAATTTTGCATTAAGCCCTGGCTGGTGTGGCTCAGTGGATTGAGCACCAGCCTGCAAACCAAAGGGTCCACCAGTTGGATTCTCAGTCAGGACACATGCCTGGGTTGAGGGCCAGGTCCCCAGTAGGGGGTGTGCAAGAGGCAACCACGCACTGATGTTTCTCTCTCTCTCTTTTTCCCTCTCTTTCTCTAAAAATAAAATAAAATCTTTAAAAAATTGTTTTCATTACTCTTGAACATTCCTCCACCAAAACTATTCAGATGAATCAGAAGGCTGCAGCTGTGGGCAACTGGTGATTGGCAGCGTCATCATTATAATACACCAGCTCATGCATCACAATTGGTGCAGAGGGTTTTGGAAAAACAACAAATCACCCAGATGACTTGGTCCCCCTACAGCCCAGATTTGGTGCCCTGTGACTTCTGTGATTTTAGCTTTTCTCAAAACTAAAATCACCTTTGAAAGGGAAGAGATTTCAGATCATCGATGAGATTCACAAAAATACAAGGGGCAGCTAAAGGCAACTGGGAGAACTGTGTGAGGTCCCAAGGCACCTACTTTGAAGGGGACTGAGGTGTCATTGTCCTACGTACAATGCTTCTTGTACCTTGTATTTTCTTCAATAAATGTCTCTATTTTTCATATTAGATGGCTGGATACCTCCTAGACAGACCTTGTATTTTAAGAATGGAATTTGATACAATTCGATGTATGTGCACATTCCTGCAATAATCACCACAACCAAGGGAAATAATATACGAATCCACCATCCCCTGAAGTCTCTGCCTGCACTTTTGTCATCCCTCCTTTCTGCCCTACCCTACCCTCCTCATCCTGGGCAACTGCTCATCTGCTTTCAAGGTTTAAAGCTATATGATTAAAAAATAATTTTAACCAAAAACTGAAGTCTGTACTCTAACATTATGTTTAGCATGTGTTCTCTCGGCATTCCCTGCCTCTTCTAAACTAAACAATCACCCTATGTTCTATCTCTAGAATTTTAAACTATTGAAGCCGAATACCACATCTTTGGTTCCTTCATGTTCTTGCAGAGCCAGCAGCATCAGCGTGTGTGCATAGCTCACTCAGGAAAGATGGAGTCGCCACCTTTCCCTTGAAGCTTCAGCTGCCCAGGTGATCTTCTGGGATAAGCAAGTCACATTCTGAAAATAAATGAGTACATCAGGCACTTCTTAGCCTCTGCTTGGGGAGAAACACAAGCTTAGCCTCTAAGAGAAAAACTTCGGCAACTCAGGCATATAGGATTCTATCAGTCAAAACAGGAAATTAAGAAAGAGAACAACTTGGGGCCGGGGATCGGGGAGCCCCAACCACCATGGAGGGCTGGGGGGATCCCCACCACCACAGTCTTGGGCTTTGAAATGTTTGACTATGGAAGATTAGATACACAAATAACACAGAAGGAAGAAGACCTCAGAGCTAAGAGCTGTGAAACAAAGTGCTAACAAACTCCGAGGGAAAGAGAGATGCTTCCATCACAGTGGAGCCGAGGCTTCGTTGCCAGGAGGCAGTTGAAGGCAACAAGGACCAACATCCACTGATCCCCAAATGCTTTCATACACCCAGTTCCCCACATCCCCCACAATGCTGAGTCTAAAAACAGTGCTACTGGTCTCCCTTGGAAGGTAAGGTAATTGAGGCTTATATAAGCCAAGTGGTCAGAAAGGAGAGCAGAGCTGAGACTGGTGTCTTCTAATTCCAGAGCCATTGCTTGTTTCTTCTTCCCAGACAGGATCCTCAAGAAGGGATAGAATATGACGACAACCTCAGAGCCTCCTTCTAGAATCAAGAAGGCCACTCGAACAAGAGCTCAGTAACACATTTGGGAAAGGGGTGCTCTGAGAGCTATCCTTGGACCTCGGGCATACACATGATGACCAGGTACTGTGGCAGAGATGTGTTTCCTCAAGAGTGTGTATATATTCTAACGGTCGTAAGATGAACATCATTTCAAATGCACTAGAAAGGCCTGCCACTTCATGGAACTCCAAGTAACCTTTCAGGAAAGTGTAAGATAACTGACAATACTGCTATTAATTACACTCAGGTAACAAGTTTGTATTCTTGCATATCAGGCTTCCTTGAGAGTGAAACCTGTTTGTACCGTCAGAGTGCCTGGCAATGCCTGGCAGGCAGTGGTGCTCAAAAGGGGTTTGTGGGATGGATGAATGGAGGCAACAGGCCACACCACAAAAGTCTTTAATTCTAATGTTAAACATTCTGATAAAAAAATTCATTTGTCCCTAAATTATGGTAGAATAATCACAGTCAACAATGAGGAACCTTCCCAGTTCAGACAGTTTTCAAGAACTTGGTATAACTAAGAATTTGTTTCCATTAAAATCTTCTGAGAGTGGATCTAATTTGTTTCATTTTCTTGGAGGAACTCTATCCCTGAGCTTGAGAGAATGCCATAACATTTCAAAGAAAAAACAAACAAACACTAGGTTTACTAAGAGGCAAATGCAAGGCTCTTTGGGCGGACCTGCTATAACACATGAAGGAGCACCACCCCTTTCAAAGCAACCCTGTTGGGAAGCTATAAATAGATCCAGTGATACTGGTTTCAAACAAAAATCTTGCACACTGACTCTCTTGGAACTGCCTTTGGCTCTACAATCAATCACTTATGTGAAATACCAGGAAACCTGTCATATTACTTCATGGTCCTGGCTTGTTTTCAATAAAAAATTACACTAGCCAGTTTGATCACCACCTATGTGGCAGACTTGGTGGCAAACAGTTCTTGGCCAGGCCCCCAAATCAAATCCACCTTCTAATAATGAATATCCACCCTGGCTGAGTAGCTCAGTTGGTTAGAGCACTGTCCCGATATGTCATGGTTACAGGTTCAATCCCCAGTCTGGGTAAAAACAAAAAGCAACTAATGAATGGATAAATAAGTGAAACAACAAGGCAATGTTTCTCTCTCTCTCTTCAAGATCAATTTTTTAAAAAAGAAAACTTTATTTAAAAAAAAGAATGAATACCAAAAGTATAAAAAATCTTCAGCAAAATGTACCAAGGGTTCTAAAGGCAAATTCCAAAGAGCGATTTCAAAGACATCCTGAACACGATGACATTATTGGAAGACGTGTGCAGCTCTCAAGGTGAACTCGTGCGTAATTCTGCAACGACTGTAATCTAAGGCAGCGAGACAGTCTTGTATGTAATTCCATTATGTATCAGCTGTCTTTATATTATTCCCCTGGCATAGTGCCCTACACATAGTAGGGCATGCAGCAAAATGCTTTGCGAAATAGATTTCCCTTGGAAATAATAAAACTATGCAATAACTACCACAGGGTCTTTAGCCACTAGACTGTTTACCTACAGTCTTGTTTCCTTACTGTCAAAGGTGGTTTTTTGGCAGTAACTGATCTATTTGATTTTACTGCCTCCTATATTCACTGGCAGATAGAAAATTTATCCCTCCAAATCTCCTAAAGATAAAAATATTTATTTTTAAACAACTGAAATGTAAGTTGAAGGGATTTCAGATCTATGAAAAAGCACTAGTATCTCGCATTCTTTTCTAAATTTTGAGCAACTGCCCATCAAGATAAAAATGAAAGAAATTACCAAAGATCTATTACCATAGCAAAGGTAAAGATATTACCATTTAGAATGTGCCTACTATGTATTAAGGTGATGCTATGTGTAAAATCTTTAGGAAATCCAAAATAGGAGATACTACCATTCTTATTTCTACAGATATAGAAACTTGAAACTTTGAGAAGCTGAATACAGATGTACAAGTTTACATATTTATTAGAGGGCAGACGTTAGGTTCAAACTCAGGTGTGTCAAATCACCCTGCCCTTTACCTCTAGCACATAGTGTGTCGGGCAGACGTCTAAAGCAGAAGGCCCATGTGTCGTCCACAACAGTGATTTGATTAAAATAAAATGACTTGCCAACGTTTCAAAACGTGGGATTTTCCATGAAACAGAGATTTGCACTGCCCTTCATACCAAACTCACTGCGCTCAGATGTCTACACAATCCAGACAGATAACACATTGGAGTCTACAACCACAGCTACCCACAGCTGCCTCTCCAGTGCTTTCTTTAAAGGCAAAAACCAAAACTAATGCTCCATTTGTCACATCTTATCTGGATATCTCACAGGAACTTAGAATCATACCACTGTGATGAAGTAGAAAATAACCCCTGAGATCAAGGATAAGCCCTTTAAATAAAATCTAAGGCCAAAATGTGAAGAGACTGTTTCGTGGTCACAAACTGTAAGACTAGATCTCGAACGCTCTTATTCTTGTCTGCTCTACTACCCAGCTGCTCACTGGTAGCCAAACATATGTCTGAGTTAATGACCTGTGAAATGAGATATTGCTATTCCTCCCAAATTCCTTTTGAAATTACTGTTATAAGCTTGCATTTCTAATGAACATTGCTAGTCCTACCAAGTCTTCAAATCTATTTTCTTTCACTCACCAGAGGCCTCCCACAAAAACCCACTCTGCTTTTACAGATCCACATCTGACCTCACTTTCTTGCTCTTCCAGGAGCTGCCCACAGCAGCTGTGGTTGAGTACTGAAGGGTTAAAGAAGCTATAAAAATAGCCCAAAGGAGCATCCCTGAGTTCTTACCCACAGGTCAGGGAAGATGAGAAAGATCACGGTGAGTGATTAACAGGTTGTATATACCAGTGGGTAACTCAAGCCTACTACCTTCTGGAGGAGACACAACTTTTATTTTTAATTCTGATGTTAGCCAGAGAAAATCAGTTTAAATCATTCTCAAGTACTACATAAATACTAAAGCATATTCCAATCATATAAAATAGCAAAGTTTCTCCTCCTTACTCCCAAAGGAAGTAAGTTAATCAAATTTAAATTGTAAAACTTTCTTTCCTGGACCAGGAAAAGATACTAAAGAAACAGCTTGCCAACTGCAAGTTATTTTCAGAGGTGTTTGTAGCACAGGCATTATCAAACATACTACTCCAGTTCCCATTTAAAAAAGAAAAGGAAAATACCATGCATGCATTCCAAAGTTTCTATATATGACTGAAGCCAGAAACAGCATTTGTGAAAATATCATTCTTTTAAGGAAAGGAAACCACATTAATAATGAGTTGGCCCTGAAGAGGTTATAGGATTTCAGAGTAAGTAGGTGCCATACTTTTCCAAAAAATTGAAAAGGAATAGACATCTCCTTTATTAAGACAAAATTTTTTATTTATACCAAAATGATATTTCTTTGCCATTTGTTTTCATTTTGTTTCCGACCTAATTTCTTTCTGATAGTCTTCAATGAATATCTTCCATTTTCATGTCCTTTAACTGCCTTGCAAGGTAGCCAGGCCAACTGGCTTTCCCACTGGACAGAAAGTCACTCCGGGACTCTGTGTTCTAATATCGACTCTGTGCATCTAATATCAAACACTGCAGGTTTGCCCCAGATGCTTTATCACTCTCTTTCTGCTTGGCTCCAGGTATCTGCGAAACTGGAAAATGAAGCTCTAGCCCATGACAAAGGTTTTAAGGTTCTCTGAAAGACCGCAGAGGGACACGTCATGGCAGTGTGGATTGCTGGTGTTCTCATCTTCTTGATGGCACTCTGAGGCTACACAGTGGTTATAGAGCACAGGCTGTGGACTCAGAAGGCCTCAGTTTAGAGCCCAGGTCTGCCACTTCCTAACTGTGCAACCTTGGGCAACTCACAGAGAGCGCTTCAGCCAGCTCAGCTATAAAATGGGATTGCTGAGAAGGTTAAATGTAAGTAATCAGGTATTTAAAAGGCTTAGCACAGCCCTGGCTGGCATAGCTCAGTGGGTTGAGCGCAGGCCTGTGAACCAAATGATCGCAGTTCGATTCCCAGTCAGGGCACATGCCTGGGCTGCAGGCCAGTTCCCAGCAGGGGATGCATGAGAGGCAACCATACATTGATATTTCTCTCCCTGTCTCCTTCCCTTCCCCTCTAAAGATAAATAAATAAAATATTTTTTTAAATAAAAGGCTTAGCACAGCTCCTGGCATACAGTAAGGCTCAATAATATTAACAATATTTATTATTTGTCCATTTTAATGGCCTCACTTATATATCATGAATATGATTACAATTTTGTCATTCAGATTAAATATATTTAGTGCCCTGATTCTTGAAGGAAACAACAATGTCAGACCCATTAGTATAAATTTCTAAGAGTCCAGTCAGACATTTCGCTATGTGAACCAGCCATGAAGTTCTACACTGCAGGTGTTTTAGAAAGCTACACTGAATCTTGTAAGGCAGAGGGCATGATTCACGCACCCTGAAGCAGTCACTCAGCCATGTGCCGACTGTCATTCCTGCACTGATGACTCGATTTCATTTCTTACGTCTAGTGCAGCACACATCACGGATGACAGTGCCATGGCTGCACATGCCCACAGGTACACCTGGGTTTTGCAAACGCCAACATAATTCTGCAAGAAAGTAAAGGAAATAGTAGTTTTGGGGAAGTTCAATATTTTGTTTGTTTGTTTTGCTGGTTTTAAAGGGTTTCTTTATTGTGATAGTCCTAAAAGTATCTTGCTAACATATGAGAAAGTAAATCAGCCATTTTTCTTTGGCCTCCATTTCCAGTAAAAAGATGATCATATATAAACTGTTGAAGAACAAGCATAAATAAATGTTATTTTGTGGCTTAAAGTTGCAATTTATAGAGTTGTACTCTTTCATGAATATGAAGAAAGTTGCTACACATTTCATTCTCATCACTGCTTTGCCTTTGATTATGCCTTTGGAATTACAATAAGATATCTTGCATCTTCCTCAGACACTTAAAGGTTACGTAAAAATGATACTCCACTTAATTTATTCTTATTTGCTCATTGTTTAAAATTTATTCATAAACAAAATTTTAAAAACTATAAAATGAAAGCAGTACCACTGGGAAGCAGCACAAAATAATGTGTAGAATTGGTGACATGGCAACATGGGTTTGTGGGCAAGAAACTTAACCCTCTAAACTGCAGTTTCCTCATCTGTAGTGGGAATAATAAGAGCGTACCTTATAAGACCAGTAGCACCAAAATAGTGCCTGGTGCAAAGTGTGGCTCAGTAAACAATTTTTAGAGACACCAAAGGAATGGGATGAATGGAAGAAGGAAAGGAGGGAAGAGGAAAGGGAGTGACTAGCCACGACACACTCTGATTCACACAAACAGTGGCTGTAATCCAGGCCTTTTGCTAGGATTCTGACCCTAAAATAGCACAACTTCTTTTTTATTATGTAAATTTTTCATATTCAATAAAACTGGGAGAAAAGTGTAAATCACTCCCAGGAACACATCACCAAGCCTCACCAATTATTACATTCTACCATTCTGATTCCATCAATTTAGGCATCCTAGCAATTCAACAGTAAGTGCTTCTAATAGGTAAGGAATTTAAAAAAATTTTCAAACACCATTATCAAAATCAATAAAATAATCAATAATTTCTCAATTACATGTAATAAACAGAGTAAGTTTCATTTTGCCCTATTGGTTAAAAAAAAGAAAGCCATTTTAAAAGTTCTTACATTCAGGTTCGGGACTTCTGGCCAAGATGGAGGTGTAGGTAGCTACACTTCACCTCCCAGCACAACCAAAACAAGCATAACAACCAATTTAAAAACAAAAAACAACCAGAACTGACAGAAAATTGAACTGTATGGAAGTCCGACAACCAAGAAGTTAAAGAAGAAACATTCATCCAGACCGGTAGGTAGGAGGGGCAGAGATGGGCAGCAGGGAGGAGAGGATGTGCAGCAAGGCAGCAGCTGGTGGTCTGGTGGTCTTTATCCTACATTCACACGCAGATAAAAACCAGCAGGAATAACCAGGGAGCGAGCAATCCCAGCCCAGGAAAGACTGCGCAACCCGGGGTCACAGTGCTGGAAAATTAAGGCCTCATAACCTCTGGCTGTAAAAACTTGTGGGGGTTGCAGTGGTGGGAGAAATTCCCAGTCTTACAGGAGAATCTGTTTGATGGGCCCACAGGGCCCTAGAACATATACAAGCCCCTGAACCTGGGGAATCAGCACCAGGATGGTAACTTGAAGGCTTAGGAATCTCTGGGACAACTTTAAATGTACCAACATCCAAATCATACAGATGCCAGGAGGAGAACAGGAAGAACAAAAAGTAGAAGAAGTTGAAAACTTATTTGAGAAAACAATGAAGAAAACTTCCTAATCTAGCAAAGGAAATAGACATACAAGTCCAAGAAGCTCAGAGAATCCCAAACACACTGGACCTAAAGAGGGCCACACCAAGACACATCATAATTAAAATGGCAGAGGTTAAATACAAAGAGAGAATCTTAAAAGCTGCAAGCGAAAAGAAGAGAGTTACCTAGAAAGGAGTTCCCATAAGACTATCAGCTGATTTCTCAGAAGAAACCTTGCAGGCAAAAAGAGACTGACAAGAAATATTCAAAGTGATGAAAAGCAAGGACCTACAACCTAGATTACTCTACCCAGCAAAGCTATCATTTAGAATTGAAGGGCAGATAAACTGCTTCCCAGACAAGGTAAAGTTAAAGGAATACATTATCACCAAACCATTGTTACATGAACTGTTAAAGGGACTTATTTAAGAAAAAGAAGATAAAAACTATGAACATTAAAATGGCAACAAATTCACAACTATCAACAACTGAACCCCCAAAAAAAGACAAAAACCCACTAAGCAAACAACTAGAACAGGAACAGAGTCATAGAAATGGAGATCACATGGAGGGTTATCAGTGGGGAGGGGGAAATGGATAATGGAGGAAAAGGTACAGGGAACAAGAAGCATAATTGGTAGGTACAAAATAGTTAGGGGAAGGTTAAGAACAGTATAGGAAATGGAGAAGCCAAAAAACTTATATGTACAACCCATGGACATGAACTAAGGGGTGGGGGGAATGCTGGAGGGAATGGGGGTAGTGGGAAAAAGGGAACAAAGGGGAGAAAAAAATAGGACAACTGTAATAGCATAATCAATAACATATACTTAAAGAAAAGTTCTTATGTTCAAATCAAGTTCCAAACGAGGTTCATACATTACATTTGATTTATTGGTCTCTTAATTCTTTTATAACAGTTGCCCATCCCTACTTCTCCCCAATAATATACATGTGTTTGCTGCAGAAAAAAGCTCATTTGTTTTATAGAACTTCCCACATTCAGGACCAGGCTGATTTGTACACTTGTGGTGCCATTTAACAATGAACTCTATGTTCTGTATTTCCTGTAAACTGGTAATCAGGTATGGAAGCTTATTGAGATTCTGGTTCAAATTTGTGGGGAATGGATATAGGCAAGTATATTTCACAGGAGTAGTTGTTTCTTTTCTATCAAATCACATGAAGACGAATATAATGTTCCATTGTCCCACTGTTAGTGACGTTGAGACTGATCAGTGGGTTCAAGTACTGTCGCATTGGTTCTCCATAATAAAGCTCCAATTTCACAATTAGTGGGTGATTTTAGCACCCACTAATAATTGTTGCCTAGCTCCATTATTTCATAAGATGTTGCAAAATAGTGGTCACCTATTTCTAGCATCCTTCTGGACTTTTTAGCTGCAATTCTCTATAAAGAACTTACCCGAAAGTACAGGCTACATGTATGTTTTTATACACACAAATATATTTGTATTTTCCTTTCTTTCTTATGCTGCAAGTAGCATACTTTAGAATACTTTTTTTTTTACTTTACATTTATCACTTAACAAATAGATCCTCAAGATTATTTCATGGCGAAATGTACCATATGGTTATTTAACCATTTCTGTATTGATGGATATTCGGCAAGTTTCCACTCTTCTGCTGTTACAAGCAATGTTGTAATAAATAAACTTATGTCTATCATTTTGAATTTTGGGGACAACATCCAAATGAACTTTTCGGTCCTCTCATAAGTTAAACATGCCATATTAAAAATGGTGTTTTCAACATATTACACTTAATTAAAAAGAAGTTTAAACCCAAGGTACAATATAGTGTAGAGAATGGTGTTTGCAATGCATACCTGCTTCACAACCAGTCTCTGGGAGGGTAACAATTTGTGAATTTCTAATCCCAGCCCCAGGCCTCTGAGCAGTCAAGTGTGGGACTCCCTGACCTAGTGGGAAAGCCGTGTACTTAAACTCGGAAGACAGACACCTGGGTTCAGCCAGGAGCTTCAAACCAACACAATCAGGTCTGGTTTCTTTAGCAAAGATTCCTTGAATGTTGGAGATAAAAAAAAAAAAAAAATACCTTCCCTACTAACTTCAAAGGATTTCTGCAAAGTTCAAATTCAACTATGTACAAAGAGAAAAGTTTGAAAACTTCAGGAAAATTTAAATGTTAACATCTAGCAATAGCAGGGAATCTGCTAAACCAGTATGATCACCTTCACCATTAATAAATATCCTACCCCTACCTGCCATCTTAAAGACAAAAATAAGGGCCTATCTTTTGTCCTTAGATGCCTGCATTCCCTCACTGATTCATTTCTGAGGGTTCGTGTGAAAGACCCTGGCCAGTCCGAATCCAAAGCACACAGCGCTCTTTAGGGATTCCCACCTCTCTCTAGGACACCGCAGGCTGTCACGGCAAGGATTTGGTCCAACACAGCAAGAAAACACAGCTCAGGACCACTCAGAGTCTGCTTTTCATTAACTTTATACAAAGGTGGAAAATGCTTGGTGCTTCAGAAATCATTACCAGTAATGAGACACACAAAGAAAGAAAGAAAAGGCCAACCCACCATAAATGTCCTCAAGAAGAATTCGTTCTGCCATAATTTGGTGCATGGTGTACTTTCAGTCTGGTTCTGTAATGCCAATAAATCCAGACAGGTTCAGAGTCTGTTTATTTTTTAAATGACAGGCAAAACCACTATAATTTTTGTCATCTTTCTAAAATAGAAAACTATGCACTATTCAGTGGCATTTTTTTCTTAAGGTTCCAGAACAGTTCCTACCATTTGATTGTGAAAGTCATTCCTCCACTACAAGGCTTGAAGTGCAAAGTGTGGCCACACAATATGCAGGGGCAGAAATGAAAGCCTGTAGGAGAAGGAGGGGGCTGGATGGGTGAGAGGAAGCATGGGCACTTTCTATATCTACTCCGGGAAAAATATCTTTAGTCAACATTTACTAAGGATTCAGAGAAATTCAGTAAGATGAAAAAGCTGTAGATGGTCTTTCAACTGTTGAATCTGAGTACTGCATCAAACATCCATTTTCAAAATGCATGTTAGGTCTTGGGGATAATTAAATTTAAATAACCTCTTCTCTGAATCAAGAGTATCGAGAATCGACTCTTCACAGTTGGCCAAGTGGCACTGGGATGGGTGCCTGTGGAGCCAGAGCCTCCGTTTCCTGTGAGCTGTGGGCTCAGCACACACGCAAGGAGAAAAGAGTGCCCTTTTTCAAACGCATGTTGACCTTCTAAACAGACATTCAGATACACAGCAAAGAGTCAAATCGAATGACATCTCTTTACAAACATACCTCAGTACTACTGTGTTGTGGTCAGGCGAAGTTGCGTGTTCAGAGACGGTACAGGCAGGGGTACCTCTCATTCTCAGCAAGAAAGATTTCATGAAGGAAAGGTGATTTTTGAAGACTCTTGTATCTCTGCAAAGGAGGCCAACAGACAGACGTGGACAGGGAGGATCAGCCCAGCCTGCAGAGGGGTATGGACATGGGAGACAAGGGCCAGACTTGGGGGTGGACAGTGGATTTGCTGACACAGACTAAGATGGGAGAAACAGACAGAAAATGGGAGGCTAGAGGGGAAGGAGGAATGAATACAAAGCAAAATATCAGGAAAACCCAACCCGTGGATGAGTCTTAAACTAGGAGTGAGGCTCTTGGCCTTTATTCAAAATGATTTTTAACATTTATTGAGGGTTCTACAGTGGGTTTTCTACTTTAAGGGCTTTTATGTGGATGAAATCAATAATCCTGTGATGTTGGTACTATTCTTTCTCATCTTCACTTTTCAAGTGAGGAAACTGAAACCCAGAGGTAACTTATCCAAGGTCACCAAGCTAAGAAATGGCAAAAGTCAAGATTTGAACCTGGCATTCTGACACTAGTGCCCACAATCTCAACCACCCCTCCATGCTGCCTCCCTGGAAGAAAAGAGGGAGAGTTACTGTAGAGTATATTGGAGGAGAGTGGCAGAGTGGGCCTGGCAGAAAGACAAATTCTCCCATAATGCTCAGACCTGTTTTGAGAAGAAACAGGAGAGACAAAGACTAAGTTAGGAAAAGTGAAGCAGGAGACAGCCTGATTTTGACCAAAGGGTTATATAGCACTGAAAACTGGGGATATTAGAGAACATAAGACAAATTTCAGTATTCTTTGAAAAGCAGTATGCCAACGGTCTGCCCCAATCTGTGTTTTGGGTAAGGGGACAGCGGGGAAGGAGGAAGAGGGATGGTAGAGAGAAACAAAGAGCAATGACAAGGCATAATCCAAGGAGGCAATGGGAGGCACTTAGGGATTGGAACCAGGGACACTTGGGTCAAAATTTGGCATTTCCAATTTATTTCTGTGTAACCGTGTGCAAGGTAGCTTTGTGTCTTTGTTTCTACACCAGTAAAATAAATTTTTTAAGTGAAAGCAGTATATATTATTAAATACATAATATGTGTAAAAGCACTAGCACAGCACTTGGCACTGTAAGGTATTCCAAAACTACTGAGACTCAAAAAAGAAGGGAGGGAGGGAGGGAAAGAGGAAGGAAGAAAAGGAGGGAGGGAGGGAGGGAGGGAGGGAGAGAGGGAGGGAGAAAAAAGAACCACACGCCAACTACTGCTTCTTTGGATGGGGTGGCTGGCAGGAAAGACTTCTGAACTGGCAGAAAAGGGAGGCATGACTGCAGCGGTATCACAGCTACCAGGAATAGTACCTGCATGCTCCATTTGCCATGTCTTCACTTCCAGTCCTATTCCCCAGAAGATCTTCCACTTTATAGCAAAAACAGTTTACCTGTTCATTCATTCCTCCTTTTGTTCATTCATCAGACATTAATTAAAGCTACAGAGTTTGGCCAGGAAGTCTGCACAAATAAGGAGATTTGGGCGAGGGACCACCATAATGTCTATGGAGCTTTGTGTTCATCAGCCTACTATCTACATGCAGCAGCCAGCATGTTAAGTACCATCTAATAATGACTAATGCACACTCCATAATTGCCCTGAACAAGCTTACATTACAGTCAATCTACTAGGAACGACACACACAAATATATTTTTACAGCACATGCTAATCATTCATGGCTATGAAGTATGTTAGAAGAGGGAAGCAAAAGTGACAAAATTCTACAAAAGATTTCATAACTGTTCATACCATTATAATCAATGTCCCACAATTCTTATAGTAAGGCAAGATGATCTGATGGTTACTCCAACATTAATTTTCATGAAATTTATTATTTTTTATTATATTTTATGGTTGACGCTATTATAGTTGCCCCAGTTTTTCCTCCTTTCTCCACTTCCAACCATCGGCCCCACTCTTTCAGGCAGTCCCCACTGTTGCCCATGTCCACGGGTCATACATACATACTCTTTGGCTACTCTCTTCCCTGGGCTGCACTTTACATCCCCATGACTGTTCTGTAACTACCAATTTGCATTTATCAACCCCTTCACCTTTTTCACCTATCCTCCCAACCTCCCTTCCATCTGGCAGCCATCAAAACATTCTCCATATATATGATTCTGTTTCTGTTCTGCTTGTTGAATAGAATCTTTCCCTTCTTTATAGAGTTTCTATATGGATAGACGGGGGAATGCCATAAACAAACATAATATTTTAATTTCAGTAGAGCTTGTCTGTCTAAGGTAGTTCAACCAAACATCAATTTGTCCAACTGTGCCTAGATTAATTCACCTTATTTCTAAGCCATGTGGAATCATCCTTCAAGTGATAGGGTTACCAGTTAAGTAACTAAGAAGGGAGGGAGGCAGGGAGGGAAGTTTAATTTGTTTGCGAACCTGTGCTGCCTTCTTAGGATCCTTACTTTCTTTTACAACAATTCACTTGCACAGCATAATCGCAAGTGTGCCAAGGACCAACATCAAGCTCTTTGCTCTAGACAGACCAAGGTGAACCTTCAAAAAAGAAGTCAAAACAGTTTTTGTCTGTTTTGTCATTTTGATATTCCATTTTCCTACAATTACACACTCTTCAATAACATCTACCGGATTTTGTGTGTTTGCTTGTGTATTTTACAACATAATTTAAGCTGAAAGATACAAACCTATTTAAAATAGTCAGGGGCTGATAGGCATGGGAGTCAGGTATCCAGTCAAAAGAGTTAGAATTGGGCCCTGACCCATGTGGTTCAGTTGGCTGGGTGTCATCCAGCAAAGGGAACGTTCGTTGGTTTGATTCCTAGTCAGGACACATGCCTGGGTTACAGGTTCGGTCCCCTGTTGGGGTGTGTACAAGAGGCAACCTACTGATGTTTCTTTCTCACATTGATGTTTCAGTGTTTCTCTCCCTCTTCTTTTCCCTTCCTTCCCCTTTCTCTAAAAACAAAGAAATAAAATCTTTAGGGGGAAAAAAAAGAATCCTAGGAACTAAAAAAAATAAGAGTCAGACTTTGAAGCAAGTCTGGATCTTAGCCCTAGCCCATCAGTTGCTGGCTATATAATTTGAGGTTTGTTAGTTAACCTTCTGGAGCCTCACTGTTCACATATGTAAAATGGGGTTGATGACAGTAACATCTACCATACACAGCTGCAATTAGTACTCAGAAAAAAAGTAACTAAATTTTCTTTCCCAGTGCTCAGTCCTGAGTAGAACCTCAACATAGTATAGCTGCAACTATTATCATCACCAATCTTATGTGCTTCAGTTTATTCTTAACCATGTTTCTGTTACACATTCCAGTTTGAAGATCACTCTTTGATAGAGGAGAGAAGCCAAATAGTTGAGTGGGTCTGCTTCTCATCATGTTATTATTCTGTCTGCCCCAAGCAATGAGCTTAGCCTTTACTTGTCCTTCTTGTTTTGAAAGGAGCTTTAAAGAGCCCTTTTCTGTTGTCTTTAGCATTCTCTCCAGCCTCCACTCAGTCTGAACATGAACTTTGCAGATATTTCTTATTGGTTTTATGCCCTTCTTGTGAATTTGTCCTTAAGCATGTGCTTGTCTTTTAATCATCTGTACATGTTCGCTTAATATCCAAGCCCATTAAAAACTCTTTTTGTTCTTAATGGTTCCCTCCCTTTTTACTTCCTAATCAGAAAAAAAAATTATAATTTTGCTGTAAGATTCTCCTTTCTTTTTCTGCGTCTCTTTCTTTCTGCCTTCCTCTCTTCTTGCACTGTCTTCTCTTTCCAAGTCTCTGGACATTAAAACATACCTATCCTTTCTCTAAAATATATTTTCTAAAGTCACTGTCACTATGTGATTGTGCTCAACTTTCCTTTCTTTCCCAGTTATAAAAACAATCCTATCATGGTTACTCCCTCCCAAGGTTTTTGGTCAATTCTACTTGGATAAAAAGTTTTTCTAGTTGGTAAGAACTAAGTTCAGAGCAGTATTTCCATCTCATTGCTTCCTCGATTTATGATTTAAAACAATGACAGGAAGGCTTTTGCTTTTCATGGTTTAAAACATGTATCAGACCTTGAAAAAAATTCAAGTCCTCATCAATGACCATATATTGGCTTGGGGCTATTTTAACATTCAGCCAAATCTACTTATGTTCAATACCATCAACCAGCAAAATAAGACTCTTCGCTCACTTTCTACACTAACCTATATTAGTTGTTCAGGCACAATTAAAACATTTTGGCTCCACTGCCAGGAGAACAAACTGTGCTTTGAAGTGAAGTCATGATGGTTCAGTCATGGTTTCTGAGGGGGCTGGCAAAGGGTGAAAGTTTACCCCCAGCCCAGGAAGTGGTGGAAACACCTTGCTCTTGCATTTGTTTTTGATTTATTTATTTGTTTTTTTAATTTTTAATTGAGGTAATAATTGACATAAACTCTGTTACATTCTTGAGTCCTTGTGTGAATTCATTGCTACTTCTTCTAAAATTCTAACATAAAAACACAAAAAGAAATTCTAATAGAAGTTCAAAACTGATTACCTTTAAAAGGTATTTAAGAGCCCTGGCTGGTGTAGTTCAGTGGACTGAGCATGGGCCTACGAACCAAAAGGTCACCAGTTCAATTCCCAGTCAGGGCACATGCCTGGGTTGCGGGCCAGGTCCCCAGTAGGGGACATACAAGACGCAACTACACAATGATGTTTCTCTCTCCCACCCTTTCTCCTTCCCTTCCCCTCTCTCTAAAAATAAATAAATAAAATCTTTTTTAAAAAAGGGTATTTAAGAGAAACAATCCAAAAAGTAAAATAAACCAAAACCAAACAAAAACCCAATGTGGGCTAAGTGGAATGGTTAAGATTTAGCTAATAGCCAGAAATATGGACAATTTGAATTATCTTGAAGTTTAATCTGTTCAAAATTTTATTCTTTATTTATTGAATGAGAGGGAATTCCATGAGAGAGGGTTTGCACCTCAGTAATCAGCTAACCATACTGAAGTTTCCCAAAGGCCTAGATATTGCCATATTCAAAGTAAAATATCTTTAAGTCTGGTAAGTATAATAGAGTTTAGTTACTCCCTAGTTAACAACAGGCCTTAGACTAAGAATAGCAATAAATATAAAAATATCCTCCAGTTGTCATTCGACTGGTACACGTGTACCAGATTCAGTCCCTTCCTCTCCCTCACGCTTTGAATCATCAACCAAATTTTCACTCAATGCGAAGGGTTCTGTAGCAAGTTAAACTAAAATCAGAGGAAAGTTATTTCTTAGAAAGCTTTAAAAGTAGGTGAGATTCCTGTTTATATCCGGCTCAAGCACAAGGACTAATAGTTTAATATCCTTTCTATAGTCTTAAATGAAGTTTTCAGAAAATAAAACATATTCAGGGCAGTAAATCAAGTACAGTGACAAAGATTTCCACCTGATACAACACAGTTTTGCCATCAGATCAGTACAGACCCACGCATGGGCTGTGCTGGGCCTCTAAAGTAAACTGCTGATAAACACGCAGTAGCCACCTAAAAGAAATTAACCTTTACAGCAGAACCGCGAAAGCCTACTTCAATTCTTTCTGAAGCTAAAAACTTCCGTCAGACCTGAAAGTAATTAATAAGGGTTTGGATGTTACAGTTTGATCCGATTCGTGTTACAGAACCAGACTGTGGGGACTGTGAAGTAAAAAGCTTGCTCAAAAAACACAACACAAGGAACACTGGGCTTCTGAAAAGAGCTGTGTTGATTTCTCCTTAACTTGCTGTTTACTGCAAGATTAACCCTCTTTCCCTTGACCTAAATTTTATCAATCAGCACAACTAAGAGGCCCTTTATAATTCTAACTTCCTCTTAAACATTCTTACAATGATATTCACTAGCAAACACATTCCAAAAATACAGTCACTTCCACCAAAACTTAATTGCTGAATTTAAAACTGACTACTCGCTCTTATTCACAAACGAGAGCCTCATTGTTCTTTGTGACCCTAGGTCTTTCTCCCCTTCTCCTTGACTCAGCAGCTAAGCTCAGCTTCCTCTCTCTGACCTTCCTTTTCCCAATGCTAGAGCACAGCAGGCATTTCTAGGTCAGCAAAGGAAACTATTACTACTGCTTTCCAGAACAGTACTTTCTGTGTATTCAAAGGACTGAACAAGAACAAGGAGTCAGTAATCCAGTGTACTAACCGGCCAACCCCATTCTCACCCTGACTAGGGCATGGCATTAACTGCCTCTTGTCTCCGGTCTACGTTCTACGGGCTGGGGAAAAGCCCACCATCCACCTCTGTAGCTGGTTATCCTCAGCCACAAGAACACTGGGCTCACAGTTGCCCAGAGGAATGCCTTCCACATCCAAATTCCCTGCCACATTGCTTAGCGTTGTCTTCCTACCTGTCTCACAAGCACGTGATAATGGCCATCCTTTCTATCCCAGTCATGCATTCCACAACTATTCATTTTTTTCA
This sequence comes from Carollia perspicillata, assembly GCA_004027735.1. Taxonomy (NCBI): domain Eukaryota; kingdom Metazoa; phylum Chordata; class Mammalia; order Chiroptera; family Phyllostomidae; genus Carollia; species Carollia perspicillata. The sequence continues at coordinate 2,240 of PVKM010021473.1, read as the reverse complement.
ACAGCTTTATTGGCACAATTCACATACCGTAAAATTCACCCATTTAAAGTGTTCAACTCAACAGTTTTTAGTATACTCACAGAGTTGTGAAACCATCACATAATCTAATTTTAGAACATCTCATCACCCCAAAAAGAAACCCTGTACCTATTAGAAGTCACTTCTCAAATCTTCCCTCCCACAACATCCCCAGCCCTAAGCAACCACTAATATACTTTATCTCTACAGATTTGCCTAGTCTGGATTTTTCACATAAATTTGTGCCATGTTTTGACTGGCATTTTCTTAGCTTTTATGACTTAGCATAATGCTTTCAAGGATCATCCACATTATAGCATGCATATTATTACTACTTAATTCCTTTTATTACCAAATAATATTCCACTGTATGTGTGGATCCCAAGAAGAAAGACTCATTCGATGTGAACCCAGAGAAGGAGTTTGTTGCAATAGCCTCCCCATGGTTAACCGAGGGCCAAAATTTTATAACTAATAAAACCCTAGAGGCCATTTTGTAACAGGGTGCAGCCAAGAGGGGGGGGCCCAAATAGGGATTTGGAATGGGATCCAGAACTCAAGGTGTCCAGGAAATATTGGAAAGATATATAGAATGCCCCCCCCAGGTGTGAATTGGGGGAAGGGACACATGGAGCAGGGCCATTGAGAGATGTTTTACATAGCAACAGCTTTGCAGCTAACCTCTGGCATGGTCATTTAACATATCTATAACCTTTAACTGGTTTCATAGATATGTTAAATAGCTGTGGCCAGGGTTTGAGTGAGGGGATGGAAGTGACTTCCACCCAAGACTAACTGGGAGGCAACTCCCCCTTGGTTATAGCACCTGGGTGAGAGCTTGGAGATGATTGGTTCCATGCCATGAGGCCACACCTGCCTGGAATCACAATGGCAGCCCAGTAAAGCTGGAAGGATACAGGAATGCTTGTATATGTAACTGATTGTAGGAGGAGTCAGAAATGGGGCTGCAAAGGAAGATTGGCACGGGGATTTAAACCCAGACATGGCAGCCACTGAGGAGAGGACCACGTGGCTGTGGCCAGAGTGGGGACCCCCGCAGCTTTGCCAGGGAGAGGACCATGTGGCTTTGGGGTACTCTCTTTGGCCACATGGCTTAAGAAACAAGAAAGACTTTGCCTGGAAGAAAAGGGGTGCAAGGACTTTTGTGGGTGGGCCAGGAGAAGGTGCCACATGGCTTTGGATTAATTGGAGATCCTGACGGCGACACAGCTGATGGTGCCCGGAGCCTGAATCACGGACTGCAGCTTTTCCTGAGATACGGTACCCCAGATAAGGGCAGAGGGAGAAGGAAGGACTGTGTGCATCTGTGGGCATCCTAAAGGACTTTGATATTTTAATGAACACATTAGGTCATTACTTCTGTACAGCCTTAAACAAACATTTCCTTTCCTTTTCACAAATCTCTGGCATTGAGAAACATTTTTCCTCGGGCAGCAGCCAATGCCAACCTAGTGAGGGTAATAGTATATCATACCCACCTTGGCCCTGTTCTGTAACAATTTGCTGACAGGGGCTTCTCACATGCTTTGTACACCAGGGAGAACCTCAGACTGAACTCTTAGCTTTCCTACTATGCCCTGCTCATTTCTGCTGTCTGAATCCACTATTTTAATGGAGTTCCTGGTTTTGTCTTTTGACCAATGGACTAAGGCCGGCCCTATCCCATCAGAACTGCTTCATAAGGATATATCAGGATGCATAATGCCAACCAATCAGAACTGTGCAATTCAAACCAATCAGCAGTGCATGAATTTGAATACCTCACTTACATAAAAGAGAACTGGGAACCTGGGCAGAAACTTTTGCTATAAAAAGTAGCCTCCCCTTTTTCTCAGCAGAACACAATTTAGGGTGCTACCTGAAACTCTCTCTGTCTGCAGCTCCTTTTGCTCAAATAAATGCTTTTCATTGTTTATTATAGTCTAAAATTAATTTTGGTATACATATATATTTTTACATATCACATTTTGTTTACCTATTCAACAGTTGATGAACATTAAGGTTGTTTTCACTTTCTTGGCTGTTATGAATAATGCTGTTATGTACAAGTTTTTGTGTGAATATATGTTTTCATTTCTCTTGGCCACCACTTAATTTTAGCAGGCCCTCTCCTCTTTGCCTCCTCTTCTCTGGCCCTAAGTCCAGGATTGAAAAATACTTGGGAAAGGAAATTCATGTACCCTGTGGAGAGAATGAAAACA
>PVKM010021472.1:0-22580 GCA_004027735.1 Carollia perspicillata | reverse complement strand
ATGGAGAAACATGGTTTCCCTCAGTACATTAATTAAATCTCTTCTTACCAGTTCTAGACACAAATAGTGTGCATTGAGGAAAAAAAGGAAATAATGACAGGTAATTGCACAGCAGTTGTACTAAAAGATATTTGGGGTGCCAGAGTTTCATCTGACAGCAGAATTGTGGAAGGGGGTAATGAAGAGATTTGGGAGGTTTCTGGGATGACTTGTGAGTTGGGGGTAGTTGTCATCAAAACTCCTATCACCGTCAGTACCCCTAAGGTGCCAGCCATCCCTTCTTCACACAGTTGGAAAGGAGTGTTTCATGCTGGAGCACAGGACACTTTGTAGCTGGGCACCTGTCTGGGGACTTCCGGTTTTGACTTGCTGACTTGCCCACGCATCCAGTTGGTATGAAAGACACAGAAGAGGCTGGCGATGTCCCTTCCCATGTTCCACGATGCACAGCTCTGTCCCTCATCTCTTCTCACTGGTCTGGGAGGGTTTCTTTCCTCCTCTTCAAACCTGTCCCCTCCTAGAAATCAGCAAGATTTGTAAATAGCAGAAGGGTTGGGGAAGTGATAAGTACGATTTCCATGAAGTGTCTTTATTGGTGTGCCTGTCTGTCTAATAAAAACCTTGTGTTTTAATCTGAGAACGTTCACCCTTTGGGGAAATGGCCTTGAAGCCCTCCAAAGCTCACAGGATGGAGAACGAAAGGGAGTTGACATTAGTCATTCTCTTTATTTATATAATTTCAGCAGTAGGCAGGAAAAACCTTCCAAGCTGATTATTCCTTTGGTTTAGTCAGAGTCATTTTTCACAGCATTTAGAGCTTCTTGAGCAGTGGATTTTTGAGGGAAAAGAACTGTGCAATGACGTAATGACCCCTGTGCCCACAGCAGGGTCAGCCATGGCGGTTTACTTTCCGACTTCGCACGTGCTCACTGATCTTTTATCAAGTGTCAGATCGGGGCAAGGCCTTTATGTTTCCTTCACCAACACCCCCAGGGATATGCTAACTGTGTATTTGTTTGTTTTTACGCAGCACCCAGCACAAGAAATAAACGGAAAGTACATATTTCAGCTTAGGCAGTCTGGGGCCATGGTACTATCCTGAAACAAAGTAAAAACCAAACAAGCAAACAAACAAAATAGTGTCATTCCGAGCAACCAGATTATCGCCTTGAGTTTCCAATTAATGTTTCTTCAGTGTCTTGGCCTCCCTCAGGGAATAACAGATACTCTTCGGACTGAACGTCTGTTAGAGAAGTAAAAATGATGCTCCAAAGCTGACAGGATGCTGAGAAGTTTGAGCACTAAGAAGAATGATATTTGTCATAGAGATGGACTTGATTTTTCAATACAAATCTTCCATTATGCTATCGAAAGATAAAAATGAGGTTGTTTTTTTTTTTTTTAATCTTGGTGTATTATCTATCTGTGGCACATGCTGATTTTTTTTTTCAGGAAAAGGCTTATACTGGTGGAAAATAATCTCATTGGGACAGAGAAAATTTTGAAAATTAAGTTTTAAAGTACATTTTTGCTGTAGCAATGTGAAAAATCCCAACATTGCTTAATGTTTCACTTAGAACACAAAATAGATTCAATGAGAAAATTTAAAAAAAATTTTTTTTCACTGTGACTTTTTATTAACCCACAAGGGAGCAGGTAGTATTTGATGAGCAATAGATGAACTGGCTTCCCTCCTCATCTTCATCATTTCCTTCACCTCCCCTCCTTCCCTTTCCTTGCAGCAGCCTTCTAGAGAATCATTTGATAGGAAACTTTCTCTACTTGGGAAATTCTGAAGGATTGCAGCCCTTCTTTAAAGGTCTTAAAATAACATTTGTATTTGAATGAATCTCATTTCAGCTTTAACCATCAGCTCATTTCCTGCGATCTTTGTTTCCAGGTTGCAGAATATTTCTTCTGAGATAATCCGGATTCCTCTTCTTCATTCTGTTACCAAACTTCTCTGGATAAATAATGAAGTTGTTAAACCCTGAGAGTAAGCTTTGAAAAGAGCCCTCATCCCACCTGGGAAAAAGCTCCAAACATTTGAAAAAGAAAAGGCACCACTGTTGTGTAACAGTTCTTAAAATACCGCCTTGTTAATTTGTTTCTATTTTACAAGGACGTTATGCCAACAGTGATAAATGAAATGTATCTCTCCCCCAAACCCCCAAAAAGGCTGCCTTCCAGATTCTCCTCTGTGTTTACAGAAATGTGCTCTATTCAAAGTTGGGATCAATTGTTCATGCACACTGGCGTTCATTTGTTCAAGGCGGCATCTGGGCCTCAGATGTTGGGAGCGACCTGTGAAGGCAGAGTGCTATTAATAGTGAGGCTTATCTCGTCCAGGGGCGTAATCATTTTAGCATGCTCCAGAAAAAGCCAGCATGCAGCTCTCTGCCCACCTTCGCTTGGGCAGGGTCTGCACCTTGCAAAGGCAAACACGGCCAAAAAGAACTCTGAAAGAAGTGATTAGAGTCCTGATTGCTCTACAAATTGAGCCTTTTTTCTGCTTGACAGTGATCCTGGCATAGTCTCCCCACTTAATCCTCGCCAGCAATTTGCCTATAGTTACAGCTAACAAGAGGTGATTAGAGGGGAGTTTCCCGTCACTACTTAACACCCAGCTCTAGGTCAACATGGGCACAGGCGACAGAATCGGGCCTGTTTTCCCCTTAGCTCACCACCTCTGGATGCATTAGCCTGGCACTCAGCTAATGATAGTTTTCCAGCACCAGCCAGAGTTCCTGAACAGCATCTGTTAGCAGTTATCCAGCTCCCCATGTATCGAGGAAATCCAGGAAGGACGGAGAGAAAGCCTGTTGTTTTTCAAACTGAAACCAGAGAGCTAAGCCAGCACAGAGGGTCTCTCCCATGAAAGTTAGGTGGACACTGTGCTGAGTGGTCCTCTGGGGGTTCTGTTTTGACACCAAGAAGGGGACAAGACCTACTCATTGCATAGTTTACCTGTCCTCTGCAAGGACCATATCTCAGGGTAGAAGCTAGCACAAAGCAGAACATGCAGGTTCAGTGCACTGTAGAGGTGTGAGAAGCAGCAGGCTGGCTGTGGGGTTAGGTGGGTGGTTCGCATGTGTGAGCAACATTGGCAACCCCTGGAGGGCTTAGTAAAACCTCCAGGTTTCTGATTCAGCAGGTCTCGGATAGAGCTGGAGGATTTGCATTCTAACAAATCCCCAGGAGAAACTGCTCCTGCTGCTGCTGCTGCTGCTGCTGCTGCTGCTGCTGCTGCTGCTGCTGCTGCAGGTCTGAATCTCACTTTGAGAACCTCTGGCATGCTTTGACAGACTTGGCCTTTGACAGCTGTGAAGTGTATCCCCAACCTCCCTGCTGAACACCCGTATGTGGCTCCCCGTTAACTTCAGGAAAGTCCCAACTCTTTAAGTGACTTTTGAGGCCCTTCGTAAACTGTCCACCCTTTCTCCTCTAGTCTTCCTCCCCTCTGCCCAAGCTATTAATTGTGAACATACACAATTGGGGCCCCTGGTGGGGCCCCCACCAGGAAGATGTTTTTACATTCTAAAATATTCCTCCCTGGAAAGTTCTTACCCATCTATTAAGGTGGTGCTCAACTATTGCCTCAGCTGGAGGCCCCAGCTGAGCCTGCTGCTTTCTGCAAATCTGAATTCCATAGCTCCTTACATGCACGTGCCTGATGGAGGTATCACATCAGATGAGGATGCTGATGATGTGTCTCCTCAAAGTCAGGGATCCCTTTTATTCATTTTATTTCCCCAACACCTAGCTCTGTGCCTAACATGGTCATTGCAGAGTAAAATTTTTGTTGAATAAATTAGGTCTTGCATGAAATAAAATGTCTAATAGGAATTATTATCAAATAGTAAAGATCAAACTCTGAAGTCAGATCATCCATGTCTGAGTTTTCACACAACCATATTGAGGGTTTTTTTTTTCTTTTTCTTTTTTGCTTTGGGGGCAGTTCACTTCCCCTCTCTGAGACTCAGTTTTATACATCTTTATAATGGGAATATTAATAATGATAGTGATAATAGTAATAGTGATAGCAGTAATAGTAGTAATGGTTGTACCAATACTTACTTCATATGTAGGTAATAAAATGCACAGCACAATACCTGACACATAGCAAAACTTCAGTATATAGGGAGGTAATTCTTATTTTCTTTGTCTTACTGTGGGACATCCACACTGGTGGGATACTGATCGGATCTGCAGGAATAAGTGGGTGAAAATGGAGAGGAAGCCACACAGGACCATAGGGCAATTGAGCAGTGCACCTGGCATCCTCTGGTGTTAGTGTTACGAATATAATGCTGTGAATTGAATTAACTGGAGGGGATATTTGCCAAGGGACTGAAGCAAAGCACATCTCCTTCTCTCACCACTCTGTGCCCTGTTCTCCCATCCCCAGCCACCCTGGCTTCTTTCTCATGCCAGAGCATGCTGGGATATTGAAGACTTTGCACAAGCCATCCTGTCCTTCCCTCCTTCACTCCCTTCTCATTTACCTGCTATTGATTTAAATACCATCTGTCCTCAGAGAAGTCTTCTTCTCTGGCCAGTTCATCAAAGGTAACCTCTTTCAAGATTGCTTGTATTTTCTCAGCCAGAACCTTGTACCTTTCTTTCACAGCAATGGTGGCAGCCTGCAATTATTTTATATGCATTCAATGTTTCTTTCTCTTACTCTACAATAAGCTCCATGAAGGTGGGAAGCAACCTATTCTGTCTTTTGTTAAACCCTCTGAACCTAGTATAGTGCCTGACATCTAGTAAGTGAGAAGGGTATAGTCATTAAATGATGTACAACTGATGGGAGGAAGTGATCAGGAACCTGCAATCTCCATTGTTGGAAAAAGCACACAGAGAGTGCACTGGTCAGATCCCTCTCTTCCCTAGACCCATTCTCACCATAGCCTCATACTTTCTTTCCGTCTTTCCCTCCTTGATCTAGTTAATAATTACTAAAATCTACTATATGTTAGACCCACTTCTAGAAATAAACAAATGAACAAAAAGTCCTGCCTTGTGGAACTTAGATTACACATTGTATTTACCTAGTTACTTTATTGTCATATTTTGTCCCAGTTCCTAACTTAATTCTTTACAAAGAGTAGATGCTCAATAGAAATGGGCTAAATGAATGGATTTATTTTTTACTTTCTTCCCACTAATTCCATAATCCAGCCAAATGAATTTATCAGTAGTCCAGCATGCTTAAATATTTTGAATAAATAATGCTCCATAGGCTCAGTGTATACATGCCAGCCTCATGTCTTTGCCCATAACTATTCTCTGTTTGGATCCATGTTTACTATTTTGTCATTGTTGCTGATCTATTCTCCCAAAATGAAGATGTTGAGAACAATTCCAAACAACTTCCTCCTTGGATTAAAAATAGCACCCAACCATCTCTGTCCCTATAATAATTGACAGCGTTATGGTAGAGGACACTGGTCTTCAAGTTCAGTGAGCTGAGTCCACATTTGAACTCTGCCCTCTTGTTAGCTAGATGCTCATGTAAAAGGAGGTGGTAATGGGACTGAGCTGTCATGAGCATTAAACAGAGTAACTCATGTGTGTGATATTACTGGAAAGGACCTGGCATAGGTACATGCCAGAGGATCTTAGCTTGCTTGTTTCTTGGACTCAGATAAATGGAAACACATGCATTTGAATCTATATTGGATAGAGGGTCTGCTTTCACCATCATCACAAGGAAACCAGCCCATTCATGGGGCCCCAACGGGCTCAGGCTCTTCAAAACAACAACCCCGATCATAAATGCACATAGAGATTATCTGCTGTGTGTCATGTACTGTGCTGGTCTTCTACATGATTATCTCAACAAATCCCTTCTGTTAACTAACAGCAGACCCTCTATTTTATGTCTCTTTAAACTTATTCTGGTAAAATACACATAACATAAAATTTACCATTGGTGACATTTAGTAAATTCACAATGGTATGTGACCATCATCACTATCTAGTTCCAGGACATTTCTATAACCCCAGCAGAAATCCATACCCATTCTTCAGCCAGCCTCTGTCACCCCTCTCTTTAGCCCCTAATGAAATCTATAGAACAAAGATATAGAGAAGTTCATTGACCGGCTTTAAACCCACATTAGTAAGTGGTAGAGATGGCATTTAAGGCCAGAAGCCTCCCATCCCTGCGCAGTGCACTATTTTGCTAAGTGATTTAGCTCCACATTAGAGAGAACTTTCCCCACTACCCAATTCACACTGTCTGTGCAAGGGTTATTTCTAGTTGACCCAAAGGTAACTTTCTCTGAGGCTTCATTAGGGGATTAGTACCATTCCCACCAATGGGAAGCCTGTGCCTCCTGGAGCCCTTCCTCCTACCCTCTCTCCATCTGCTTTTCCTACCTCAGCCCAGCAGGAGGGAGGTTGTCACACTAGCCATTAGGGGAAGATGTGTCCTCAGGCTCTGGTCCCCACAGGTGTGGTCCTCAAGGAAACTACTTGAAGGGATGTTTGAGGACAATCCAGGACTTCACCTTGGACAGGAATGTGGTTCTAAGACAACATGTCCACTTTTCTTAGTTTCGATCCTTATCTCAAAGATGGGGTATGACTCCCAAGGTGGGACATAATTCTGGGAGAGAGGTAAACTTAGGGATTCTGCTAAAAAAATCTCTGCATAAATGATTATTCATTTCCCTTTCCAGGGAAAGGTCTAATCTATTGCCCCCTTTGTCTTTAATTTTCATAAATACTTGGAATCCTTGTTTCAGAGGAGAGATTTTAGGGGAATTCAGCTAATGCTTCCAAATGTCTACCGAGGTTTTTAGGGAAAAATATCATCCAGGGCACATTTCTCCTTAAAGATATAGGACTCTTCATCTCATACCAGGATCCACAAATCTTTTTCGCAAAGGGTCAGATAGTAATTATTTTAGGCTTTGTGGGCCATCTGGTCCCTGTCACAACTACTCGACTCTATCATTCTAGTGTTAAGGCAGTCATAGACAATATATAAACCAATGGATGTGACTATGTTCTAAAAAAAACTTTATTTATGAAAACAGGTGGGAGGCTGAATTTGACCCATTGACCATAGCTTAGACCACTGACCTAGACACCAGCCAACTCCCTGGTCTATGAAGTGTGGAATCTCCCCAAGATTTCTGCTGATTCCCAGAAACTACTGCTCTGCTGCCTTCTCTGTCCCTCTCTTATCCCTAAATTTGCATGCATGGCCACCTCTATTTTCTGGCCATATCAATGGAACCAACAGCTTGTGAAGTTTCACCTGGGGATTCTGTTCTTTCAAGAATCATTTGTGAATAGTATAGACTTCTTTGCAACTTCTGTGAAGGGCAGCAGGGTCCTATATCTCTCAGTAAATAAGATGTAAACATCCCAAGTAGTTATGCTTGTTTTCCTAAAATTCCTCCTCAGGTAGCCATGGAGGTTGGGAGGAGGGGGAGTGGGAGAGCAATGCCTCTAGCCTTCCCCCAACAAATTATGCAACTTTGCTGGTTCCTTTCTCTTTCCTCCTGAGACTTCATTGGGAATTTTAGATTTCTGTGTCTTTAGAATTCAGAATTTTTAGCCTCTTGTAAGTTAGGTATGGATCAACATAGAGGTCCTTGAAGGGGGTGGAAGTATTGATGGGGGAACAGTCAATCCTACTTCAAGCACTCAACTGTTACCCAGTCATTCTCCACCATAAAGGCAATATTTTCCATAAAGGAATTCTGACTAATATTTCTTTCCCCTATCTTATTATACAAAGATGGCATGGTCTTTGTTCTTAGGATCTTAAAGTCTAATAGGAAGGATACACCATTTAGGTCACTTACAAAGCAGTGGAACAAATGCATAGTGCTGTGTGGGATCCAGACTAAAAGGTGATGCAATCTCACTAAAAGATTTCCCAAAGGAAGTAGGATCTGAATCGGGTCTTCTGAGGTTCATGTGATGTATGTAAAACCTGTCTAACTTTAATGTTTAGAGAGTTGTCTGAGAGCAAGACCATCAATTTATTTTCTGTAAGAGCAGAAATAGAATGATTCAACCATCCATCTTCCTTCCTTCCTCCTTCCTTCCTTCCTTCCTTCCATCCATTCATCCTAAAAATATTTAATATCTGCTGTGAATCATTTGCTGAGCAAAGTGGCAATGAGAAAAATAAAAAGGCGAAGGATGCCAATTCTGAAGGATTTTAGAAAAGTGTGGTAGACAGGTATGCTAGACAATTAATTATAAACTGAATAAGTAAGTGGAATTTTGGACAGGGTATTAATGAGAGAGTTGAAGATGAACAATTAATCCTGTTGAATGATCTTGAAGACATTAAAGGACATTAACCAGGTAGGAAGGAAGAAAGATCAGGGGTGCTTGTGGTAGAGGAGAGCGCAGAAAGAGATCATGAACAAGGGAACAGCGCAGGGTACTCGGTGTTGTGGGAGAGGATACAAGAGATTAACCTGGGAAGTAAGGCAAGGGCCAACGTGCCAGGGTCAGCATGAAGGACTGCATCCTTCCAGGTTCTAGGGAGCCCCTGCAGTTCAGTATTTTTAAGAGATGTTTTATTTTAGAATAGCTTTAGATTTATGGAAAAGTTGCTAAGATAGTACAGTGTGTTCCCATGTACCCTGCACCCAGTTTTCCTTATCGTTAACATCTTACAGTGCTGTGGTACATTTATCACAACTAATGAACCAATATTGATACATTGTTGTTAACTAAAGTCCATATTTTATTCAGATTTCCTTAATTTTCATCTAATTTCCCTTTCCTGTTCCTGGATCCCATCCAGGATCCCACATTACATTTAGTTATAATGTCTCCTTAATCCCCTATGGTATGTGGCAATTTTTAAAATATCCCTTGTTTTTGATACCTTGATGAATTAAGTCACACTGGTCAGGTATTTTGTAGTGTGTCCTTCTACTTAGGTGTTTCTGATGTGTTTCTCTCAGTTAGACTGAGGTTGTGGGTTTGAGAAGAGAGACCATGGAGGAAAAGCATCATGTTCATCACACCTTGTCAAGGGTACATGCTGTCAGACTCGTCACTGTTGATGTTCACCTTGATCACCTGGCTAAGGTAGCATTTGTCAGGTTTCTCCATTATAACATGCATTACTCTTTTTTCTTCCCTGTTCATACTGTGCTCTTTGGAAAGAAGTTACTGTATGCAGCCCATGCTTAAGGATTGGACAGCAATACTCTACCTTGGAGAGTGAGAAGCACTTGTGCTCATGGGAGATTTAAGCAGAAAAGAGGCCTGTTTGAAGGGTCATGGGTAGAAAAATGCAAGAACTATCACAAGCCAACTTTAAGTGGATTTGGCTCACTACCAGGAAAAGTACCGACCCCTTAAAACTATTTGGTCATGGGTATCAGCACTCAAGAGGGTTCAGTGCAAGGATAAATAAGATTCTTTAAAGGTCTTTATCATCCAGGCAGAAATCATAGCCACAACGACTTAAGATCTTGTCAGAAAAAGAGCCAGAGTTTCATGCTTCTGTTCAGAAGGTTGCATTTCAACCTCAGAGTTGCCCTGATGTGACGTGTGTGCACACGTTTCCCCATGGATATGACCAAAGAGGGCAACACTTGTTCACTTGCCAAAGTCCTTCGACATCACTGCAGCAAATCATTTTGTCTCTCACACAGGAACTGCTTTTCTTCTCTCTCTATGATGATCTTCAGTTACGACATTTTCTTCTTCCTTCTCTGGCATACTTTTCTAAGGAGGGTGTGGCCTGAACCCTCCTATAGCATGGAACCTTCTCTTCTCACGTACAAATGACTCTGTTGGTGACAGTGTAATTTAAGACAGCCTTTTCAGAGGGCAAATCAGCAGTTCCTTTCCAATTTAAAATGCTTCTATCTTCTGGCCAAGCACTAAATATTTTTTAAGGTGGAATTATTCAATTTTTTTTACTTAACAATAGTCATAGACATTTTTTCTACTTGCAGATGTTTATGTTATTTCCATTTTGTTTTTTTTTCATGCTCTTTATTTATATCTCAAATTATCTTGGTAGGCAAACTTAAGTGAATGTGTTTGAACTTATGTGTATGGCTTCATGTGAGATATTTTACAAGAAGTAGAATTGCCTCTTCAAAAATTAGGGACATTTGAAATTTTTACAGAGTCTATCAGATTCAAAATAGCTGGATGAAGGTATATTCACAACACCGTCCGAAGAGTATTGCATTATGCTTCAACCTTACTCTACCTCTGGCAAGGCAGATACACTCATTCCCATTTCAAATATGAGGAAACTGAGGCTTACTGAGGTTAAAGAACTGGCCCTGGGTTTCCTCCAGTCTAAGTGAGATATCTAGAAAATTATTTGGTATCCTTTCTGAGACCCTCCCAATACATAAAACCTTCTGAGACTGAAAGAAGTCCTGGCACAGATGCATCACCACAGGACACATTTCCTCTGCTTTATGACACTGTTCTAGAATTTTCCAAGTTCATAGTCATGAAACGAATGCATCATCCTATATTAGGCTGAAACTTAATTATCTCCCCCCCCTCACTTTTCTATTATGTTAAATTAGTATTTTTCTCCAAAGAGGCAGTTCCTACTTTGGGGGGTATAATCCTGTCCATCAAACCTGGGACAAATGAGAGTTACTTCTGTAGCAGAGTGGATCCCAGGCTCTCAGGTGTCAGTCTTTGTGGGAAGGGTATTAAGAGAGACTAAAGGACACTGTCGGGGCGTTATTAATGTTAAAAATTGTTGACATTCCATGCAGTGTGTTTTTCTAATTAGAGCCAAGCTGCAGAGTACCATTTCCATAATCAACATGGGAGCAGAAACTCAGCAAAATTTCATGTATTTGCAATGAAACTGCTCCCCGGCAACATAAAAATGGCTTTTATAACATAAAGGCTGTAATTAGAATAAGTCAAATCAGTTGGAAACGATTAAGGCCAGAGTAGGCAAAGCTGCCTTCTAAATATTTGTCTGGAGATTAGCTGACTCCTGCAGCCCCGAGAAGCATCTTTGATTTACTTATACTGCTCAACATGGCAAACATAATCCTGCAGAAGGCAAATGAACACAGATTTAGATGTGCTAGTTGGCCCCTTCTGCAATTTGACAGGAGGCAAGCCAATTGGAAGCCAAGTCAGAAAAAAATGAATATAGGGTCACATTAGACAAATTACTTTTTAAAAAAGCACCCCGTTATCATAAATTTAAATTCTTTTAAAACGTGCTGGGTCTTTGAAGCTTTTAGGATGCACTTTAGAAGTCCACGTGGAATAATTCCCTGCCTGTCAATGCGACAGTTGATGCACGTCTCATTGTATTTAAAATTATAGCTCTGAGGTGGGACTTGCTCCACATTGCTTGTCTGACATCAGCTATTAAAATACAAGTAAATCTTGGCAGGTGGAAATTTAAAGAAGAAAAGAGATTATAGAATAAAAATCAGAATTGTTAACATTAATTTGCTAACCAGGGGATATTGGCGACAGATAGTTCTCCATGTCCTCTAATAAGATGCCGAGATGAAGAATTCCTTATTCTAGCCAGGATGGGATGGAGGTTACCAATGGGACTGGAGAGGGTAAGAAGTTCATGGTTTGCATCTTTTGAGGCCAAAGTGGCCAGGATTACATGGCAAGCTCCTTCTGTTACATCTGGACCAGTAGTTTAGCCCTATGCTACGATAGCAGAAGAAGGCAGTGAGGAGAGAGGGCGGAAAATAATTGCTCTTGAGACCAGGCTGGAACATGCACGGACTCTTGCTTTCCTTGAGAAGGGTATAATTCATCCTGACAGTCTCCCCACTCATTTGTAAGCCCTTCAGAATCCCAAACTTGTGTGCGTGCCTGCATTTATCCATTGAAAATATAATCAGCCTAATGCATTCTCTTACTGAATTTTAAACCACCCCATTAAAACTCCTTTAACGTGCTAAAGTCGGCTTCAGAGAGGGTTTCCATTTCATCTTTATTGAGCTGAGGCTATGGTTCGCTCTCCCCTTGCACCACAGTGAGTGCCTGTCAATAATTCAATAGCATAGCCTTGAAGGGCCCAAGCCCAACCTCGACTTTCAACCAAGCCAAGCAGCTTGTCAAAGCCTGATGCGCTGTCAATGGCCGACTGATCTATACTGCATGAATCTCCCCTCAGCTCTTGATGTGTCCCTGGGAATAAAAGAAAGCCATTTCAGAAGTCAGCCCAGTGAGAAGCACCTGTTTGTAGAGAATCTTTAATGAGGGCAGGTCGCACAGTGGTGGGGTGTAGTTCCAGCCACTGTTGGGCTTTGTTTTAGGTGAGCCAGTGTGGGGTCTCTCCATGAGCACAGGGCGTGCAGAGGACCTCATTCATGGCACTAGGGGATGGCTGTCCTCCTGGCTGACTCTCCTTTAAGCACATCTTTGCACTGCATTTGTCTTCACTGTCACAGGAGATCTTGAACTCAAAGATCTAGTTCAGGGAACAAAAGATCATGATCATGACACAGCCATGATCTAGTCCCATGATCATGCCACAGCCTGGCGTTCTCCATGTATCCAGTGGCAGCAATTTGGAGCTTCCTGGCCCCTCCCCTCGTAGAACACCATGAGTCTTTGTTGGCTGAAGGAGTCCACAAAAGGAAGATGAGAACTACAGCCTCTTCTTCTTCAATGAAGAAAACACACCCATTTGTTCTTAAAAAAAAAAAAGGTTTGTATTCTTCCAATCTGGGCATGATTTTTAACCCAGAATTACCAACCTAGCCCTTGATATCGCCAAGCCCTGAAGGTTGGCATGAATGAGATTTGCAAATATCTCCCCTAAAA
Organism: Carollia perspicillata; assembly: GCA_004027735.1. Taxonomy (NCBI): domain Eukaryota; kingdom Metazoa; phylum Chordata; class Mammalia; order Chiroptera; family Phyllostomidae; genus Carollia; species Carollia perspicillata. The sequence continues at coordinate 9,794 of PVKM010021472.1, read as the reverse complement.
AAGGCCACAAGGAGAGAACCTAATCCGTGTTTTAAATGCAAAATGTCTTGAGTCCCAGTGCTGCTCACTTTTTCCTGAAGATAAATTTTCGCTGGATTAAATAACTGTTTTAAAGGCACTAGTCATGCAAGTGCTGTCTCATTTGTGACTGTATTTGCATTGCTAATGGATATGTCTCTTCCTCATGCATAGTCTTTCCCAAGCAGCCACCCCCAAATTTACAGATTTCTTGCTTGTCAAATTGGAGTCTGCGAAGAGGTGGCAATAATGTAGATGGAAAAGAGAAGCGGCGATGTGTTAAAAGCTAATAGAAAACTGTTACACTGGAATAGATTCGTGGTGTCGACTCCTGCTTCCTTTAACCACAAAACAACCGAATCATTTCTGATAAGGTAAATCAAGCCACCATGGCCTTGTGGTCTTCCCAAATAAACAGCACAGTCTGTTTTACCCCAGCCACAGGGCGAGCAAAGGTGGAGAATTAACAGTAGGTGGAAGCAAGATTGTTTCTGCAGGTGAAGGAAAGGGAAGAGAAAATCAATATGATGATTTTAGGGAAGGAAATCCCTCCCAAGTGCATGTCCCCTTGTGTGCCCCCAACCCCATAGATGAGGGTGAGGTGGAGGCACAGGGAGCTGGAGTGATACGGCTGTTTAGGCAGTAAGTGGCTGAGGTGAGTCAGCAAATCTTCAGGCTTCCAGAAAATCAGGCCTTTGAGATTTTGTTGTGATACTCATACTTTTTTATTTGGAGAGGTTTTGTCAAAATTCATTCATTAATTGATTTTTTGTTTCATACATGTTTCTCAAAGTCTCAAGTGAACACACAAAATGATATACATCCAGTGGAACATATCTGTTTGTGGCTTGATAGGAAAACAGATAGAAAAGAAATGAAACCCACATCTTTGCTTCCTCAACTCCACCTCTTTCTAGATATTCCCTACCTTTAGCAGCCCCCCCGGGAGTTGCAAAGAATCCTCAAGGACTAGCCTGGCCCATGTGACAACTACTAATCAAATTCAACTACATGCTCTTGTGGGACAGGTAGACGAAGTGACATACATCCCTGGCACCTGGGGAGATGGGGCTTAGACCAGGACTCTCGTGTTCCACCAGGGGTCCCAGAACAAACTGCGCTTGTTTTATTGAAGCCCAAGGCAGTTATGGAATCCATGCTGCATGCGCATGACTTGGTGATTCTGGAAGCTCTATTAGGCTGATAATCTATGTTTTAAGAACAATCATCACCGACGGCTTTGGCACTAGTGGAGCCATTAGCATATTAGTTCCATTTGAGATGGTTAAATGCTTTTGGAAACTGTAAGCCCTACCTAATAAAGTTTAATTTAAAACAATTAGTGTCATAGAACTTTATCTGAGAGATGTAAATCCACTCACACCTCCCTTTACAGAAGAGCAGAGAAGGAAGGGTCTGTAGGATTTCAATTTGCGTTGAAGTGTTGATGTCACCAGGTGGTGGTAAAACTAATTTCCCTACTAATTCAGTTTCTTTCTCAGATAAGGTGTTATAAACTGAAATCTAGACTTTCCTTTGGTCCATATGTTGGAAGCAGAAAGAATGGTACCAGATGTTTGCAGGTAGCCTCAGACAGGACCTTGATTCAGCAATCTCGGTACTTGAGTTCTGGCTAAGAAAGAATTCAGATTCAAGACTCATAAAACTATAAAAGAAAGTGTATTTAGAAAGTCACAGAGGGAGAAGAATGAGTGGTAGAGGAAATGGGCTAAGGAAACAAGTTACAGAGGTAAAAGTAGGGTCCTTAGAGCTTCTAAGGGAGAAGGGAAAAAATGGTAACACACCTGGGCAGGGGAAGACAAGTAGGAAGGGAGCTGTGACTGGTATGGCTCAGTGGATTGGACATCGTCCTGCAGACTGAAAGGTTGCTGTTTGATTCCCAGTCAGAGCACACGCCTGGGTTGCAGGCCAGGTCCCTGGTTGGGGGAATGCCAGAAGTAACCCATCAATGTTTCTCTTGTACATCCATGCTTCCCTCCCCCTGTCTCCCTCCCTTCCCCTTTCTCTAAAAATAAATAAATAGAATGTTGAATGAAAGAAAGAAAGAAAGAAAGAAAGAAAGAAAGAAAGAAAGAAAGAAAGAAAGAAAGAGAGAGAGAGAGAAAGAGAGAGAGAAAGAAAGAAAGAGAGAGAGAAAGAAAGAGAAAGAAAGAAAGAAAAGTGGGAGGGTAAAAGCAGGACGTGATCCTGGAAAGGAGAGCCACTCTGTCCTCTGTCCTAAGGGCTTTTAAGGGCAGGGATTTTAGGGGAGATCCAAGGGGAGGATCCCAATAAAATATTCACCAGCTTTCCAGGTGTGTCCTTTCAGGGTCATTAGTCATTGCAGCTGGTCCTAAGGTCAGCTGTGCTGTCGCTTGTCTGATTTTGCTGCTTTTCTAGATCTGGAATTGAAACACAACTGAGGCCTAGAGATATATGATGCAGGTCAGAACATCATTGTCCTGAAGGCTTAATGCTTAAGGGCTATTCTCTGGCCCCTTTGTTAGTTCCCCCTCTAAGTGTGTCTAACCCTCAAGACCAGCAGCAGCACGCCAGGGGAGGAAAGGTCACGGAGAGTCTGAACCTCATGACCAATGATATGAAAGGTCATTGGGTCTAATCCATATGACCAGGGATATGCTAGAGGAGGAAAGGTTATCCTGGAGGTAAGGTCCTTGTTTTCCCAGTTTTGCCCCTTGCTAGGTACCCAGGGCTTTCCACTCTGTTGACCTTCTGTACCTGGCCCATTGTCCTTGCTCTGCTCATGTCTAACTGCCTGCCACGCATATAGTTGTTGTTTTTCTTTATTTCTGTTACTAGCTGCCAACATTTAAGTGCCTAAAGATCTCACTTAAAATCTGGATTCCTGGCTCCTTGTGAAAAATCAGACTTTTAGCACATTGAGCAAGTTCCCCATATTTCAACTATCAGCTGGAGCTCTGCAGCAGCTGCCTGCTTGACTGGGATATGAGGTTGCCAGTTCAGTGCAGTCCCTGTTACTCACTAGTGACATTGACTCAGCTTGCTTAACTACTCACTGGCCACTGCAAGCATTTGCATATCCTCCACCCCTCCCAAAATAAACTTGCCCAGGGAAATTGGAAGCAGGAAAGCTTTGCATCTGCATGGGGGCTGCCTGTTCTTTGCAGCCATGCCTGGAGAATTCAACAGCTCTTTCTCAGCACAAATCAGCTTCTTCCTGAGTTCATGTAGGGAATGGCATCCCTGGCACAGAGCAAAAAACATCTGGTAAGGAATCCATTAGCCAGACTGTTGCTCAGACTCCCGGTGCCCAGGGGTCTGAGTGCTAGGCTGAACAGGATGCATGAATGGGACCCAGAAGATTTTACCTTTTGGTCCTGGTTCCGCCAGAGCCCTGGTCTGGCCCTCAGGGTTCCTGTGACTGCTCCAATGCCAGGTGTTAGTCCCAATCATCACCAGGTGAGAAGCCGGCCAGCCTTCAGGAATCTCTCCTCCCTTTCTCTACGGCACCTCCCTCTCCCACACAGTTTTCCAGATCTACACAAAGGAGAAGATGCAGATTATCTTTGGCAGATGTAAGGAGCAGCATTTGTCGAACCCTGAGCCCTACAACTCTGCGAACAGACCTGCACACTGTACAAAATCATTAGAAGCCCTGTGTCTGAGGGCTCACGGAGGTTGAGCAGGGAGGTGAAAGTGAATAAAAATGAGCAGGCCCGCAAACTGCTTTTGCCCAAGGGCTGGTTTTAATGAGCCTGTCCCTAATGAGTTGTCCCTGCAACTAGCTTCAGGCCTAAACAGATGAGGCAGGGATTCTGCTAAATTTTTGATAGGATTTTCACTGGTTTTATGAGAAAGCAAGCAGTGGAGAGTGCAAAGTTGGGTCATGAATCTTTTACGAGGGTGTGGATGGTTGTCCATCTTGTCAACCAGAAAAAGAAAGACCTGGTTGCTAATAGAAACCCTGCCCTCAGCCCTGCGTAGTCACCCCCCAGATCAGCTAATTTGGTCAGGGTGGCTGGATGATTTGTGTTTTTCTGATTCAGGACCTGGCCCATGGCCTCCAAGAAGAATACATCTTCAGACTCTATCAAGGAGATGACTTGAGTCATTGCCTGTTCCCCACTAATGATCTTTCGTGAACTCAAGTCATCTCGGGGATTCAAAGACTTCTGCCATGGTACACTGGGAAGAAAACTCCATCAAACACTTTAATTAGCAACCTCTTTCCTTCTGGGCAGTCTCATTTCTATCAAAATCACAAACCTTATCCTTCTGTTGAATGAGAAAACTCTGACCAAGGATACATGTCATTCTTGATTTATATGGAAATGTTGCTAATGTTTCTAATATTTGTCAATTCTTGGATCGAGTGGCCCAGGAGATTTCATATTCTACCACCTTATCTTTTTTGTAATATGAAATGCTGCCAACAAACATATTTCTCCAGTTTGATTCATCCACCAAGAGGCTATTTGCTTGGTGGCTTAGAAGGTTACCAAAAAAAGCTTAATCAGCAGTCTTTTCTGTACTGAGTGAGTGACTGCTCCCTCCTTCCTCCAGCTCACACACTCTCTTTCACATTAATCATGCAATTGATTTAATAAGCTCTAGCTTCGAGAGCTTTTTCTTTCCTCCCCACTTTCTCTCCTCTCTGTAAGGTTTCCATTCATTGGCCTGGTAGGCAAAGGCCCTTGCATTTTGCCAGGCATGAAATCCAGCAACTGGGTTTGTGTGATAAATACTTTCATCTTATATTTGCGTGGTTCTCTTACACTTATTTTTTAAGCCACTTCGCTAATAAAATTTAAGTGTTATAAAATATGCATTCTATTCCTGGATATGTCCCATGTGGTGTCTCATTTGAACCTCTCTAAAACTAAAAACTGAGAATTAGCCAGGAGAGATCTATTACCCATATTTTATGAATAAGAAACCTGATGTAAAGAGAGGTGAATGGACTTGTGAAAACCTGTAAGTAGTGGTGTGTGTGGGGTGAAAATGCTAGTTTCCAAATTCCTTGCAGTAAGATCCTGCTGTTTTCATATTCTTTTGTTGCCTAAGGCACCCTTTCTCTGGGTTGAAACAGAAACTATACATATGTATCTTCAAGAAAATATTTCTAGTTTGTCTACTAGAGAATAGAGTTGTTTTCTGTGGTTGCATTAACTTAAATGCGTTAATAAATATTTAAGTCAAACAAGACCAGACATGTGCAAAACACTTGATGAATCACAGAATACTAAACCAACATTGATCAGGGTGATTATTTTAGATTATAGTTATGTAGGTCTTCAATGCTAAGTCTCATAGAAAGGTGCCACCCTCCCCAGGGGCTCACATGTTCAGTTCTTGCTGAACCACATTGGGGAGGTTCATTCAATCAGCAGACTTTACTGAGTCTGTTGATTCATTCAAGTGCTAATCTCATTCAGTAACACCCACCACAGGCAGACATACCCCAAATTAATGTTTAATCTGGGAACCCAACGGCCAGTCAAGTTGATGCATAAAATTAAGCATCACACTATCCATAAATGTTTACCATGAATTCTGAGTCTCAACAAATTCATAATCACGGTGTGTCCTATGAAAAAGTTTACAAACTATTGCTGAGGCTGACTTTGAATTTTTCTTTTGGGAATATGAACAAATGAAGTTCTTTACTATCTAGAGAAATATTGTCTTGTCAGTTGGAGATGCTAGTGCTAGACTTGAGGAAAGTGCGAAGAAGAGAATGGATAGCTCTTTGCAAAGGGTTAAGCATTATACCTGGCATTTGACAAGGATTAAACAAAGGAACACATTAGTGTCAGTACTAATATTAGTATGAGTATTGTAAACAGTGGAAGGAAAATTGATAATGGGGGAAAAGAGAGAGACAGCATTTGCTTCAATGTGGACTGGGCCTCTGTAACATCACCCTAATTGCAACAAAAATTCCCACTTCTCACACTAATCTGGAGGCTCACAGGTCCCTGGTGTCCCCGTGTAGCAGCTCCATTAGAGGAAATAAAAGCAGGAATCACAATATTTGCCCCAATCTGCATAATTAGGACAAGCTTTTGAAAGTTTGAAGAGGCTCATCAAATGAACTTCTCAAAATGCATTTGATATAACATCAAATAGGAGTGACAGGCCCATAAATCAAGTGAGACTGGCCATCTGATTCAGAATGTTAATCATCTTCTCCCCAGCAAGCTCACCCCCAGTAAGCCCTTCGCAGTATAGGGAAGACATTTCTTTCTGGTCCCTTAAGAATTCAAACTACCAGACCTCTGAATGTGGTTCTTTTCCCTGTCTTGTCACATGGGTGACTTTTGAAGATGCCCAAAGAGTGATAGCCCCAAAGTACCTAGTCTACAACCACAAACATCCATGAAGCAATTACCACAGTCCTCACTCATAAAAGTGGTCTAATAACCAACCATTAGTTAAGTGAATACTCTCCATTGGGTAATGGATATTTTCCATTTAAATTTACTTTCTTATTCAGCTGCTGAGCTTAATTTTCCTTCCTACATCTTTTCTTTTCTTGCCTAACCAAGCCCATCCCAGGAGTCTGGAATCATCTAGTTCTAATCTCAGCTCCACCCACAATTTGTAGTATGGTCTTACTACAGCCACTTTCCTCCTTTGCTACTCCATCTTGTCTGAGATCTGGGTTAACTGGGACTTAACTCCTTGTCAAAGATGCTGTGTGAAATGACTAATTAACAGCAAAGAGGGAGACAGAATTGTCATTGACAAATGGGGCTTTTAGTAACCAGCAGTTCTCCTGGAAGTGTTTGCCCAGCACTTGAGTCTCCCTAGATGCATGTGAATTTGGAGGAAGGAGGACCTTTGCCATCTGCTCTGGGATTAAGTTGCTTATTACTTGAGTTTGTAAACTTGGGATTCACTTTTTCCAAGTTGTCCTGGGTTGGGCAATTACATGATTCTAGTTTTAGTAATTCAAAAGGAGTAGAACAAATGAGCCCATGTTTTCCTAGTATAACCAAAGGTTTTCCCTGAATGATCTGAGCTATCTACCCACATTTGCCCATAGTTGAGTTATAATTGAGTTGGGAGAGAAGATTGATATTTATTGCATTTGAAACATACTCTAAGCAGTGTGCAGATACCATGTAAGCAGGTCTCCCAAAAGAGCCTTTTCCCAGGCCGTCGAGCTCTGCCTCATTTCATGAAAGCAAGCCTCCTGAAGTGCACACCTGTGTATGTCTTCCCTTACACCTGAAACCTTGAAGCTCCCTAGTGGGCAATCCCACAGAATAAACTCCAGAATTTTCAGAATTCTTTTTCTAGTAGTCAAGACCCTTCTCTGGTAATCTAAAATCACCTTTTTGTATTTCCTTAGCAGAAATGGATCTAGGTTTTAATGAAATGTGAGACTTAGGCGATGTGGGAGCCTCCTTTAAGAAAAATATACAAAATTCCTAGTGCAAAGTGAAGTGTGGCCATGAAACATAGTGTTGTGAATGATGGTCTCTGTGGCACAAGCTCTATCACCTTCCCATTATCCACCTCTGTTCCCAAGTGCAATTCTGGTGTAATGAAGTTAATGTTATGAAGTGGTCGTAAACCGTGTTCCAAACTCCACCTTGGATCTCCTGCTTTTCCTCTCTATGACCCTCTGCCTCAGTTGGACTAATCACTGCCTTCCTCTCATATTAAAAAGAAATTAAGTATTGATTAGGAGTCAAGTGTAGTGAGAGCTAAATACATTGGTTTAAGATTGTAATGCTTCTTAGGGAGAAGCAAGAGTAGAATGTACTTGAATTAACCTAGTTTACAACAGATTTCTCAATGTGTGCTGTATTATTTACCTGTGTTAGCATCACCTAGGCTGATTGGCAGCTTATTAAGCCTATAGGTTCCTGGGTCCCTTATAATGACCTAATCAGCATCTTTAGGGCTGGGAGGCAGGAATTTCCACTTTTAAAAACCTCCCTTCTCATGATTTTGAGGCATAAAGTTGGAAAACTATTGCTTTCATGACCACAAAAGGCTGCTCTTGGGATGGCACATTTACATGAGAATTAAAGGAAGAAGGGAGGTGGCCAAGTGTATTCGTTTCCTAGGCCTGCCATACACATCGCTACAAATAGAGTGGCTTAGAATGAGACAAATTTATTCCCTGTCAGTTCTGAAAGCTAGGAGTCTGAAATCAAGGTGTAAACAGGGTTGGCTCCTTCTGATGGGCCTTGAGGGAGAATCTATTCTATGCCTCTCCCCCAGCTTCTGGTGGTTGATGTCAACCCTTGGTGTTCCTGGCTTGTGGCTGCCTCTCTCCAACCTCTGCCTCCACCATCACTTGGTTTGCTTCCTTCTCTTTATGTCTGTATCTTCACATGACCTTCTAATAATAACACAATCATCGGATTTAGAGCCCACTCCAATCCTGTAAGATCTCATCTTAATTACAACTACAAAGACGCTACTTTCAAATAAGGTCACATGCCAAGGTTCTGGGTAAATATGAAGTTTTGGGAGTATAGTCTTCCACCCAGTGCCCCAAAGTGATAAATGGGGGAGAAGGGCTGTGAAAAGAGATGGATGGACTTAGAACCATCTAAAAGCTTAAAGAGTTGACTAAAAGGACAGATGCATCGTTTCCCCAGATATTCTAAGACTCCAGAATGCTTTCCTCCATCAATTCCCTGGCTGAAGAAAGGGAACTTAAGGTGTGTAGAAAAGATGTTTCCATGGCTCAGAGGGGCAGGCTGTGGTTGTGCAATGTGGAAAAAATTCTAAGGAAGGGACATATGAACCATTGATCAGAAGACAAAGTGGGGATATAACAGTGAAAGGAAGATTCATTTGCCAATCCTCAGGGCTTCCGTACAGTTGGGGAGCATGCCCTGAGCCAGGAGAGTCCTGAGACAAATATTTGGAAAGATATCCAAAATGAAACTGAAGGAGAAAATATTTGCACATTTAAAAAAGAAAAGTCATCCTGAAATTTGGAGACCATCTGAGAGGGACTCACCCTTCTGTTTTCCTTTGAGTGCTCAGTGCTCAGAAAAGGCTGACTGTCTTATGGAAGTCATGTAATTCTACATGTGGGAAAAATGCTTCTTTCATCAGTTCAGTATTTCTGGATCAGATACAGATATAGACCTTCCCCACTTTCTCTGATCCACCTGCCTGTGGGTCTTGGCACTTATGCTGTTTTCTCTGCCTGGAGTGCTTACCACTCAGATCTTGCAAGGACTGAGTCCTTTCTTAGTTGTCATGAACTGACAGCTTAGTTATCAGGTCAGGTTTCACTAAAATGCCCTTGTCAAGAGGACATAGCTCCCTGAGTCATGATCTCCTCCATTACACTATGTTGTAGTCTTGCTGTGTTCCTAAATTTCCCTGTTTATTTATTTACTCATTGATCATCATTTCTTCACCTTGCCCTCATGAGACTTTAAATCTCTGTTAGATTCAGGTCTGTGTCTCCCCTCCATGCCCAGGGGCTGGGATATAGTAGGTTCTCGGTGATAATTTGTTGAACGGATGCTTTTAGCTGGTGAGAAAGAAATGTGTTTTTTACATCCAGCAAGTGGAAACACTGCCTCTGTGCCATAAAGAGAAATGCTTCGGGAGGTTTGTTCTGATGACATCTAAGCTGTTAAGTTTGAAATGTAAGGGGTTTTAAGGCATTTGAGGAGGGAAGCTATTAAAATATGAGAGCAGGGAGAAATGGAGAATTGTTGCTCTGGCTCCGACATCAGAGTGGGAAGACACTGCAGGAGAGACACTCAGAACCTGGGTCTCCCGGAGACATCCCAGATGTGGATTTCAGA
>PVKM010021471.1:0-22503 GCA_004027735.1 Carollia perspicillata | reverse complement strand
AATGCTAACTGGACTAACTGGATATATGACTTCTTACTAACTATATATTATGTGTTATGCCTGTATCATTGGACCAAGCTGTCCAATGTGGTAGCCATAAGCCACATGTGGCTATTTAAATTTCAATTAATTAAAATTTTATTTCCTCTGTCACAGTAGGTAATTTTCAAGTGTTGATAGAGACAAGAAGCTACTGGTTGCCCTATTGAACAGCACAGATAGAGAACAACATTGCTTAAACTCCTTTTGGGCAGTGCTAGTATAAAATGCATGTAACTGTGTGTGTGTCTGTGTGTGTGCATGTGCATGAAGTGTATGAGCTTTTACAGAGACACAGGCACCTTATGCTTTTCAGGGTCTTTTGACCTGGGTTTCTCTGTCTCTAAAAATGAAGGTGATACTAGTAACCACCACGTAGGGTTGTGGTGGGAATTGAGTGCTATAACATAAACATGGGCTAAAAGTGTACTTGGCACATAGAAAACACATGGTTTTAATTCTTGACACTTAACAATTTGTTTCATCTCCTTAGTCCTCAAAACAATCACATGAGGAGGGTACTCTAACTGCTATGCAGACGAGGAAAATAAAGCCAGAGAGCTTAAGTAAGCACCAGGTCATGGGAACAGCCAGAGAGTGTATGAGTTGGGATTCAAATGCAATCATCTATTGTACTGCTCTTCTTCCCCTCACCAACCCCCTTACCTTGCTTAGTTTTTCTCCTTAGCATGTCTTGAAGTTTGCATCTTGTCTTATTTAGTCTGCCTGTCTCTTCCACGGGAGATAAGCCCCAGAACGTCAGGGATTTGGGTGCTTTTATTCACTAACCCTTGAACAGTGTTTGGGACATAACTGCTGCCCAATAGGTTGTTTGAATTTGGACACGTCTCTTAACTTCTCCTACCTCTCCTCCATAAAATGATAAGAGAAAAAGTGCCGCAGAGTTGAAGCAAGAGCAGATTGGATGAGGGATTTAAGTGCCTGGACATAGTCGGATATGCAACCTGGAAGTAAACTTAGGACCAGGCTCCACAATGGTCCAGAGGGCCGTACAGCGTATGCCCCGCCCCCCTCACGCAATCCCACTTCCCCCTTGAGACGGGGGCCGGAAGTGCAGCCGCTTCCGCTGGGCGCCGCGGGCGGAGGGGCGCGCGGAGATGACGCAGGCCACACCGGATGCCGCTCCCCCGTGAGGTTGCGGACCGTGAGCGGCGGCCGCTGGTCCAGGTCTGTACCGTGTACTAGGCGGGGCCGGGCCGGGGAGGGGATTTTTCAGGCCCCCGCGCCTCTGCTGACCCGCCGCGCCTCCGGCCGTTTGTCTCGTTTCTCCCTACAGGCGCCATGGCTGTGGAGCGGACCCGGCCGCTGCGAGGCTCTGGCGGCCCGAGCGCGCCTAGTCGGTGTGAGCCCGGCGCGAGGTCCCGGGCCCCGGGGCGCTCGCTCAGGTCAGTGCCGCGTGGAGCACGGCTCCGGGAGCCGGGGACCTGGGAGCGAAGAACGGGTTGAAGGGATCTGGCGTTGATGTTAGACATGGGAAAATTGAGCCTCGGAGTTACTGCCTCAGTTTCCTTAGCTCCGAAATGAGTTAACGATGATGGTCCAGGGCTGCCCTGAGTTTGAAAGATGAAGTGTTGAGAGGTGGTGTATGAAGTACAAGCTCTGTACTAATGTGAGGGACCGCGCCATAGTTGTGGGTATGCCATGGAAACAGGTGTGTATGTGAGGTTGCTGCTTGACGTAAATAATACTATTAATGCTAAATAATAATGGCTACTGGCATTTCTTGCGGGCTTACCACTGTGTCAGGTACGGTGCTAAACGCTTTCCATACATTATCCTGTATACAGAAACCCTTGTAGGCAGTGCTGTTCGTGGTCACTACTCACTTTTGCAAGGGAGGAAACGGGGCTTTTGAGATAGGTGATTTGCCCAGGGCCACCCCGCAACAAGTGGAATTGCAGAGCCCTTATTTTGTTCTGCTTGTGCTCTTTCAAAGCTTTTAAAAACTCATCTTAAACTAAAGGTGGCTTCTAAATAGGTAGTATAGTTATATGGTTTTAAACTAAAAAAGGGGGCCCTGACCCCTATACCCCAGCTCTTCAGTTTTCTCCAGAGGCAGTCAGTGTTGCCAGCTTCTTGGGTGTTGAAAAGATGGCCTGTGTCTGTGGAAGCCTCTGTGCTCTTTAAGTGCTGGGTAAGAAAGGGAAGGTGAAGCCGCCTCCCCCAGAGCAAGTGTCCTGCTTTCCCTCTTGACTGGTCCAGGTCCCGGGGGAGCACAGGAGCTTGCATTCACTCTTTTATCCACAGTGTCGTACCTCTCTCTAGTAAGACCTCGAGGTAGAGGCTTGGTTTGGTTTTGAGAGGATGGGGCTGGGCAAGATGCTCAGCCTGCTGTTTTCCTATGGCACCGGTCACTGCACCGCTTGGGCCATGCCTTTCCTCGTGTACTAGTTAAGGGCAGTAGTGCTGATACCTTCTACTAGGTTGTGAAAATCGAACGAGATAATGTCTACAAGTAGACGTTAAGCCAATACAAACATGAGAGTTGGCTGAGGGAACATAGGGGTCAATGGCAGAAGCGGAGACCAAACCCAGGTCTCCCATCTCCCAATTTGTGAGTCTTCTGATTACACCACCCATTCCAGAGTTTTGAGATTGTGAGTATTGAGGGCGGGAGGGCAAGTTTAATATGTAGTCTGAAGTGGAGTGGGAGAAGGGCAAGACAGCATGTATGTGGTTAGAGTGGAGAGAAAAATGCACCTACTGGGAAACGGTAGCCTCAAGTCCATAACTGCCCTTAGTTATAAAATGAAACTCCCAGTAAGTTTGAGCCACTGAGTTTTTCTTTCATGTATCTTAAGCCATGTTAAGAGTAACTTTGTGATGAGATCATAGAGTTCAAAGGGCTATTAGTGGTCTTGTCCCTTTCTGCGTCAGGGCCACTAAAAGCTTTCCTGCCAGGTATTTATCATAATAAAACTAACAAAAAGTGTCATTTGAATTATTCTAGATGGGGCTCTTGCTAAGCATGTCCCTCTGATTCTCCCAGTTCTCAAGGTGAATAATAGCTTCCATTTTACAGATGACAAAATTGAAGTTTAGAGCTAGTTGAACCTGCCCAGGATCACGTAGGAAGTGGCTGGATCCGTAAAAGGTTTGACTGACTTCAGAGCATTTTCATTTACCTCATTCTACCTTCATATCCAGGTGTCTTTGACTTCCCAGAAGCTCACCACTCTGCAGGCAGCTCTTCCGTTATTAAAGCTCTGCTTATTTAAAATCTCCTGGTGTTGAATTGAAATTCCATTTCCTGAAGTTGTCTTCTTGGGGCCTTGTGCTGCCACTACATAATATTCCTAGAGGCTCTCTAGAAGAGTTCAGTTTAGACTTATGGCCTTACAGAAGTTTCCTCCAAAGTTAGTTGATTTTTTAGAAAAGTAAAAGCTTGTTTTTATCATGCATTCCGCTGGGTAATGGGCCTGCTTTATTGAAATAAAGATGCTTTTTTCATGACAGTCGGAGATGAACGGGAAAAACAGCCACCCATGAGGGGTTCAGTAGCTTAGAGGGCAATCTCTAATGTAAAAGTAGGAAAAAAGAATTCTTAGGAGTTAGGAGAATATATAGATCTCAGAGATGGCTGGGTTTTTTTAACAATGCTCATCCTCTGTGGTGTCACGGGCACACAGCATGGTGTAGGATGTCTCTTAGTTATTCGTGCATGGTGGGAATACCATAATGTTATCATGAGTGTTATAAATTTGTCTGGTGGCCATTTACATAGTTCAGCTTACATAAATGTAAGCATTTTTATGATATATGTGTGGCATATTTTGTGTATGTGCATAGTGTAGAGGTATAGGTGTTAGAGGAAACCCTTGTTCCCCCCCTTTTTTTTAACTGTAAATAACGATCACAAGGCAGGTATTTTGGTGTTTATTTTTAATTGGCCAGTATTAATAATTAGCTGTTGTGACATTGAGTGAATGTTCACAGAAAATGCATCTATTTGTCTTGCTGTAAATGATTGTTTTTTAAGCATAAAATTGTTAGAAATGTTATAGGTAGAATATTAGGGTTGAGAAATAAGAGGCTTGTTATCTTGCATTGATAAAACTTTTGGTGAACTGATTATTTTGTGGCAGCCAAGTAAATCCCTAAATTAATAAATCCTACCCAGCCCAAACTCTGAGGCTTCAAGAGTATTATTTTAACGTCTGTTCGTTGTTCTAAAAAACAAAACTAGATGAAGTGCTTGGAAAGGTTTGGCTGCTTCTACTGCTTTTTTGCCAAATTTGATATTGGAAATTAATGAAAATGTTTTTTATTCAACTTAGATTAAAAAAGTTGAAAGATGAGATCTGGCTTTGTGAATAGACCTGATCTAGGGGACATACATAGAAAGGAATTTATTTTCCTCTTCCAAACTAATTTGGATATAACATTTTAAAAATTAGTATGACAGTCTGGTGAGAACCTGATCAGATTAGGAGGAAAGTGTTTTCTGGTGAGAACCTGATCAGATTAGGAGGAAAGTGTTTTTCTTTTTTAATCACGGAAATGTTTAAACATAAGTGAATAATAAACCTTCACCCAGCACTAACATTTATCAACATATGGCCAATATTGGGAAAAATGGTTTTTACTGATTTGCTTTGGGTTTTTTTGTTTTGTTTTTTATTTACATATTTTATTTATTTATTTTTAGAGAGAGGGGACGGGAAGGAGAAAGAGTGGGAGAGAAACATCATTGTGTGGTTGCTTCTCATGTGTCCCCTACTGGGGAACTGGCCTGCAACCCAGGCATGTGTGCCCTGACTGGGAATTGAACCGGCGACCCTTTGCTTCACAGTCCCGTGCTCAATCCACTGAGTAGCTCAGCTAGGGCTGTTTTTGTTTTCTTTCTATTAGTTTAGTCTCCATTGTTAAGAGTGATTTGACACCTTGACGCAGTGTGTAATGCTGGATACTTATAAATTTTTTTGTTCTAGTGAGCCCTGGAGCAGTTTGTTGTTCTAAGGGGGAAGGTGGCGTAATCAGATAGGCACAGTGCCCCCAGATCTTGTCACCAGGTTGAAATGCTCCTGGTTGTAGCTGACTTCAGAGAGAGACAGCTCGGGGTGGTTGGAAAAATACTGATCTTGAGAGCAATGGCCTCAAGTCTGTTCTGCTATTTTAACTCTGGTGATTGTAGGCAAATCACTTACTTTCTCTGACCTGTAACTTCCTTATCGGCAAAGTGGAGATGATGATACCTGGTTTTCAGTGTTTTGTAGGCCTCAGAGTACTAATTTGACTTGTTCAGGCTTCTAGGACCCACATTGCTCTGGGGCACATGGTTAAAAGTTGTCACCAGCTCATATTAGGCTTCTAAAAACAGACTATGTGAGGCCAAATAAGGCCTTTGGTAATTCATGTTCTAACAGGCAGTGCCGCAAGCAAAGTGGAAGAACCAGAATTCCTGAGCCACATAACTTATTAAATCTGCCTATTTTTCTCCACCAAACCTTTATGCCTGAATGTCTGTTGCAAAAGCCAGTAATCAGTTCTGTGATTTTGGTAACAGGTCAGGTTGTGCTTAGCATGATAACTAATATCTCAGGTTTCTGCTTCAGACTTGCTTTCTGATTGTCACATCATGGTGCTTATTTTTGTGATTTTAATGCCTAAATAGGATATGATTAGGAAATCGTGTTATGATGGTTTTGATGAAGGAGTGGTATATTATATAGAATATATTGTTTCATAATGAATGAATGCTTTGTAAATCTTTGTGAAAATGCATGCAGCATGTGCTGGACTTCAAAAGGAGCAAGTCACATAGCAACATAAGTTTCATTGACTTATGTTTCTGAGATCATGATTTGTTAAAGAATGTTTTTTTCAAATGTATTTTGTGTGCATGGGAAAATATCAGATACAATGTATTAACTGTATTGTTGTAATGTAGCAACTAAGCATAAAGTTGTAATGCCAGATTTTTTACACTAATTTTTGAAACTTCATTTGTTAGCAGTCTTGCTTAAATGGTCTTTTTGAGCAGAACTAATACAATATTTTGATGTGCCACAGGTAAATTTTTCCATAACCTTATGGAGAGAAAGGACTTTGAGACATGGCTTGATAACATTTCTGTTACATTTCTTTCTCTGACGGACTTGCAGAAAAATGAAACTCTGGATCACCTGATTAGTCTGAGTGGTGCAGTCCAGCTCAGGCATCTCTCCAATAACCTAGAGACTCTCCTCAAGCGGGACTTCCTCAAACTCCTGCCCTTGGAGCTCAGTTTTTATTTGTTAAAATGGCTTGATCCTCAGACTTTACTCACATGCTGCCTCGTCTCTAAACAGTGGAATAAGGTGATAAGTGCCTGTACAGAGGTGTGGCAGACTGCGTGTAAAAATTTGGGCTGGCAAATAGATGATTCTGTTCAGGACGCTTTGCACTGGAAAAAGGTTTATTTGAAGGCTATTTTGAGAATGAAGCAACTGGAGGACCATGAAGCCTTTGAAACCTCATCATTAATTGGACACAGTGCCAGAGTGTATGCACTTTACTACAAAGATGGACTTCTCTGTACAGGTAAGAGACCCTGGAATTATTCTTTAAAAAAAAAACTTAATTTATTTTTAGAGTGGGGGAAGGGAAGGAGAAAGAGAGGGAGAGAAACATCAATGTGTGGTTGCCTCTTGAGTGCCCCTTACAATGGACCTGGCCCGCAACCCAGGCGTGTGCCCTGACTGGGAATTGAACCGGTGACCCTTTGGTTCTCCAGCCAGCACTCAATCTGTCGAGCTGCACCAGCCATAGCTTTTTTTTTTTTCCCCCTATCATCAATGATTTTGGGGGGAAACCAGTGGAAAAAGTTGTGTCTAGTCCAAGCAAGTATTTAGATCATCTTGAAAGAATTATATAACCTCTTTGTTTCCTTGTCTTTACTGTAAGGAAAGGGAGGTATTTCTTTCTTGCTCTGAATTCTGTGGTGCTAAGAATTAGAAATTAAGACTTTGGGCATGGGAATGAAGACAGATATTTTAATTTTTTATTTATTGATTTTTAGGGAGCGCGAAATAGAAACATGGATTTTGTTGTTCTATTTATTTATGCATTCATTGGTTGCTGCTTGTATGTACCCTGACCAGGGATCAAACCCACAACCTTGGCTTATCAGGACAATGCTTTTTAACCAACTGAGCTACCACCAACTGAGTCAGGGCTAACAGTTGAATATTTTAAAACTAGGCAATTAATCATTAAAATTTAGAATTATGTATCTATTCCAGTTATAATAGATATGTGTTTCTGCATATTATTAACAGTGCCCACAGTTTAGGTAATGCTTTTCAACAGGCATTGTAAATAATTCTTAGGCAGTGTTTCAAATGCTTCTCAGCAACTCTTATCAATGATCCCAATGTCTATTAACTTCCATTGTATATAATATTTAGGGATACTCTGTTCTTTCTTCATCCAAGATAATTTCTAATAAACATTTGAGTATTACCTGAACTGTGTAGCTGCCATTCTTAATAGTACATGCTGTTCCTTTGTGTAAATATATCATCATTATTTAGCCATTTCAATATTAGTGCATATTCTACTTCTATGAATATTTTTATAGGATCATTTATAAATATAAAACTATTATAAACATATGTATGAATATAAAAATATTCATAAAAAGTGCATATTCCACTTTTATTAGGTTATTTCCACTTTCATGAATATTTTTGTTTGCATTGGTTTTTTTCCCCTTGAATTGTTTATTTGGGGCAGAAGTCTCAAAGTATAATCACCAGATCCAGAAATATGGATGCTTTTATAGCTCCTCTTGGTGTCCTTTCCAGATAGGTTGAATTGATGCCATGCCTACAGCAAAGTGTTAAGTAATTTGCTCCTCCCTCACAGTTCTACCAGCCTTTAATATTTTTAATAGTTAAGAGATATGTTATTTCTCATGATTGTTTTAAAATTTTATTTTTTATTCATTAAAGATGTACATTTCCTTTCTTGTGGTGTTATGTTCTCTGAAATACTAGACACTTTGTTTTATAAAATAAACATCAAATTTAAGGCGTCTTCTGGTTTGGTTTGTCAATCTGAAGTTATTCCATGCTTACTTTATTTTTAGAACATTGTCTGTTCTCTGTACTTCGATGTAATTTCTGAATTGTGGTGATGACTTTTCCATGTCCTTTGATCAATGTCATGATCATTGGTGGGCATTTAAACTTTTTTCCAAAAGATTAGGATGCAGTACTAGCTTTGAGCTTGGCACTCATTTGCACTCAGGTAAATACTGGTAGCTGACTCACTTCAGAAGCACCTGTAACTTTTTAAAAAAAATTTCTCGCCAAACTTTACTTTTGAAATACAAAAACTTCAATTACTTGGAGCAGAAATAAATGGGACACATTCACTGACTTCTTTACCCCAAAAGTTAATATTTACAATAACTGAACCCAGCCCCACATTTTAAGATTATTCTTTAGGTGGGTCTCTATGTTCTGTTATTTTTATTCTGAATAAATTAATCAGGTTTGTATATTGAAAGTCATGCTTTGTCTCTTGAAAATGATCCAAAGCATTAGTTTAATTTTTCTAATACAGCATCCGTGGGACTGAATGACAGAAGTATTTGTTTTAGAATTATATAGGCATACCTCATTTTATTGACCTTTGCTTTATTGTGCTTGACAGATACTGCCTTTTTTTTTTTTTAACAAATTGAAGGTAAGACCCTCTGCCAGCAAAAGATTATGATTCGCTGAAGGCTCAGATGATGGTTAGCATTTTTTAGCAATAAAGTATTTTTTAATTAAGGTATGTACATGATGTTTTTAAGGCACAGTGCTATCACACACTTAATAGACTGTGGTATAGTGTAAACGTAACTTCTACATGCACTGGGAAACTCACAAATTCGTGTGACTCACATTAGTGCAGTGATCTGGAACCAAACCCGCAATTCTCTGAGGTGTGCCTGTACAAGTATTTGTGTCATCTTGTTTCTTAAGAGCTTGTGTTTTTTCTCTGTGGTTGAATTGGGAAATTCTGAATTTAAAAATAAGCTTATAGTGGCTCTTGGATTAACCCCTTGAGCAGCAATAAAATAGTATTGCCAAAATGATTGATGGCTGATGCTAAAATTAACATGATATGGATTGAATGAGGTGATTATCCTGCTCATTTCTGAAATGATAAGAAAGGAACCTGTTGTGCCTTGTGCTGTTCATTAGATATTTACCTGTAAAATGCATTCTGTGTGAAAGACAGTGTGAAGGCATACGTAGATCAACTGGAGCAGAGAACATACACTCTGGGGTCAGGAAGGTCACTCGGTTAAGTCAAGTCTCCATGTGGACTACGGCTAATCAGAGAACACCTGCCCTTCCAGAGCGTGTAGCTGCTGCTCCACTGCAGTGAATTGTTGCCATGTGGGATCCAGGCCCAGAGTTGTCAGAGCTGACCTTTAAGACAAGCCTCACATCTAGATTTTTGTGAAGTATCTTGATTTTTTAAAGTACTGATTTTTAAGTATTATTCATATTTGAAAAATATTGTGGTTGGGTCATCTTCAACGTGCCAGCTGCTGTATTGCAACATCTGGTTTATAGTCAAATAAGAAAAGCAAGGGCTATAAAAGAGATATAGTCAAATGATATAGTTAAAATGTGTAAGAAAACACTTTATGTAATGGTTCAGAAGGAGTGAGTTCTTCCATTTGAAAAAATTGAGCAGTGTGTTTGTTTTGAGTCTGGAAGAATGGGTAGACTTTAGAGAGATGAGATTCAAAGCAGAGGCTTTCCAATAGGAAGATCAGCATCAACAAAGAAGTGACAGGGCTAAGCGTGGAGCATGTAGGAAGAAAATAAAGAAAGTTCATTTTAGCTGGACCCTTAGGATGTAAGTGGGGACTCTATAGGAGACTCTTAGAGTATAGTGAAGAAATAGTCTTGGACTGTGTTGTGAAAGCCTTGCATGCTGGGAACATGACTTTGGACAGTTTTCTGTCAATAAGAAAAAACTCTGAAAGATTTCTGAACAGAACAAGGGCCAGGATCAGAGCTGTATACTTCAAGTAGATCAGTGTTCCTTACTTCTGTCATATCCAGGTCCTCTTTTTATAACATGTTTTACAGTATTTTATCTTAATGGATATGTAAGTACACACATTTTAAAAATCAATACAATGCCTAAGCTCTGTGTCAGAGGATAAATAAGAAGACTGTAGGTTAAAATAGTACACATTAAACATGTAGTGCTCAAGCACAGCTGTGCTGGAAAACAGTAATGTGATCAGATATTTGCACCCGTGTGTACCAGCTGTGGATGTGATGGCTATAAACGCAGAAGGTTGTATTTGTGTCACAGATACCATCAGTGGTGTGATTTCTCAAACGGCAAAAAATTCTTCGTAAACTTCCCAGCAAAGCAAGGTATATTTTTCCTCAATATGCTTGGTAGTTACACTTTTGGAAAATTCAGAATCAACTACAAAAATGCTTTGTAAAACAGGTTTTAATCTCAGATAACTAAGAATAAACTTTTCACTTAATGGATATGTGGCTAAACCTTTAAGAATGTCATGCAAACTATAAGATAACTGTTTTTGTGCACTGTCCCAGTCTCTGCAGTGTCTAGCATTCCTGGCCTCTGCCCAGTAGATGCCAGTAATACCCCTCCACCCCTACATCCTTATGACAATTGAAGCCACCCTTAAGAATTTCTAAAATGTTCTCTTAGGAGGTGACATTACTTTTCTGTTGAGACCCTGGCAGAGAGAGAAGTAGAGGTTCCAAATTGAAGTATTAGTCTGTTGCAGTTTATTTTATTATTTTATTTATTTTCAATCCTCACCCAAGGATATGTTTATTGATTTTAGAGAGAGAGAAAAGAGAGGGAGGGAAACATCGGTTGGTTGCCTCCCATAAGTACTCCAACCATGGAATTCAATCTGTAACTTAGGTATGTGCCTTGACCAGAATCGAACCTGCAACCTTTTCGGTGTATGGGATGACCCTCCAGTCATCTGAGCCGCCCAGCCAGGGCACAGCCTGTTGCAGTTTAGATGAGGGTAAATAGGCCTAGATTTAGGACGGTAAAGGTAGATTTTTAAAAGGAGCAGTTGATTGGAAGAGTAGCTATTGAAATAGAATTGACAGGATCTGGCAACAAATTGAGTACATGGCAAGGAAAAGGGAGATTTCAGAAACAGTTGAGGTTTCTAGCTTTGTGTGTACCTGGGAAGATAGCCATGCTAGTAACAAGAATGAAAAATGGAGAAATAAATTTGAGAAGGTAGTTGGAGTTCAATTTGGGATGAACGGATTCAGTTGGATGTGTAAATGGAGATTCCCACAAGTATCTGGAAATGCAGGATCAGAGCTTTGGAGAGTGCTCAGAGTGAGAGAGAAAAGATTTAGGAATTAGTCACCACAGCTTTGACTGCAATAGTGGCATTTTGAAAGGAGTTGTAGAGAAGAATAGGGCCTAGGGTAGATCCTTAGAAGAGTGTACTTAGAGGAAGGGGAGAGGTAAAGGAACAGAACTGTGATGAACAGAGTTCAAGAAGAATGAAAATTGCCTGTCTTAATGAGGGCTCAGGTAAATGTTTATTCAGTTGGTCTGCCAAGTCAAATGCCTCAGAGAGAGGCAGGTGAGAGCTGAGCTCTGATTCTACAAGCTAAATATTTAAGCTTAGCTTGATACGGTAGTTTACTCCATTGTGTTCAGTCATTTTTCTGCTTACCTGAGTTACATAACCATCCCTGTAACTTTTTTTTTATATCAAAGTATTGTTTTCATCCTATTTTCTGAATTGAGAGCACTTTCTTCCCCTTCGTATCTAATGAAAAATAGTCCGCTTTTACTTAGTCCCTTTTTGTTTCTAGGCTGCATCTTTGATGACCTTTAAAAATGCTGGGCTAGTAAATCCAGCAAATGGGAATCCATAGGGAAGATTGACATGAAAGCAAAAAGGAGCGGGGAATAATGGCTCCTCGAGGCTTAGCAATTAAGAATAGAATTGTACCACTGGAACTCAATCTGATTGTTTTTTAATGTATCTTCAGGGTGTAAAAATGAATGGCCCAGTTTTTTCCTCTTTCAGCTAGATTAAATTGTCCCTATTTACAATCAAATTGTGTTAAATATGTATAAACATAAAATTTTTCACTTTAACCATTTTTAAATGTATCGTTCGGTGCCATTAAGTACATTCACATTCACATCCATCTCCGGATCTTTTTACATCTTCCCAGACTGAAACTGTACTCATTAAACACTGACCCCCTATTCCCTCCTCCCCGTAGGACCTGGCAACCATGGTTCTGCTTAGTGTCTCTGAATTTGACTACTCAGGTACCTCATGTGGATAGAATCATACAGTATCTGTCTTTTTATGACTGACTTATTTCATTCAGCATAATGTCTTCACAATTCCTCCATGTTGTAGCATATGTCAGAATTTCCTTTTTTAAGGTTGAATAATATTCCATTGTGTATGTCTGTGTGTGTGTGTATATCCCACATATTTGTTTATTCTCTCTCCTAGTATTTGCCTTCCTGCCTCCAGTTTTTGCCCACTTCAAACCGTTTTCTATGATGTAGCCATAGTGATCTTTCAGAAATGCTAATAAAGTCATAGTTAGAGATCCTCCTGACCCAGTTCTCTAGGTGGACCCTACCACCACCGTTCTCTGTCATACTGAACCACTTTTAGAACCAGTGCCTGTATTTTAAACAGTGCATTTTGACAGACATTGTAAATAATTCCTAGGCAGTATTCAGAATGTTTCCCAGCAGTTCTTTATGCATTTTAAATAATTCCTGGGCAGTATTCAGAATGCTTCCCAGCAGTTCTTTATGCATTGATCCCGGTGTCTATTTTGCATACATGTATGTAATATATAGAGATACTTAATAGGTACTTTAATAGGTATATGCCAGGGGTTGGCAAACTACCAGCTGCAGGGCCAGCTCCAGCAGAGTAGAATAATTCCAAAAGAGACTGTATGGCTCAAAAAGCCTAAAATATTTACTTTCTGGTCTTTTACTTAAGAAGTTCTACTGACTTTTGACATATACTATTCCTTTGGGGAAGGAGAGGTTAACTTATTCATACTTTAGATTTCAGCTAGTTTTTCTTAAATCATGAAATCCC
This sequence comes from Carollia perspicillata, assembly GCA_004027735.1. Taxonomy (NCBI): domain Eukaryota; kingdom Metazoa; phylum Chordata; class Mammalia; order Chiroptera; family Phyllostomidae; genus Carollia; species Carollia perspicillata. Next base: position 9,338 of record PVKM010021471.1, on the reverse strand, counting down.
TTCTTCAGACAATCCTATGCCAAAGTCCAGCTTAAAAACAAATATAGTGCAGTTGAGGAGCCAGTCATGTCATCTCCCAAGGAGAGTTTGCAGAACACCTAGATGTGGAGGAGCACAGTGGTAAACTCCATAGAGTTTCATCTGAGGCGTTTGCTCCTTTTGTCCCTTTTTTGTACTTGCCATGGGCTTTTGTTCTGCTCACTATGTACTGTACTGAACTATTATTGCTTGTTTAACCTTTTTGTCTTCCCAAGTAGACTTAAGCACCATGAATGCAGGAGACAGGCCTACCTGACATAGAAGTTCTGTAAATACAGGTTGAATGAATGAATGAATGAATGAATGAATGAATGAGGCCCTATTTGAACGTTGTCAGTAAGTCAGAACCAAGCTCAGATCCTAAGATGATTTCCTGCCTTAGCTCACTAGGAATATAGTCACAAAATGCCCAAGATTAAAGATTATCGAGACCTGCCCTGTCCAGTAATATAATAGCCACTAGCCACTTAATGGCTTTTGAGCACTCGCGATGTGGCAGGTTCAAACTGATACGTGAAATGTGAAGTACTCATTGGATTTCAAAGACTTTATATATAAAGTATTTTATTAATAATTTTTATATTGATTACATGTTGAAATGATAATTTGATATTGTTAAACTATATTACACTTTACTTTTTCAAGTAAATAATAGAAAATTTTTAATTAGTAATGTGGCTTGTGTTATATTTCTGTTGAATAGCACTGTTCTAGAACATTGGTTCTCAAAATGTTGTTCATGCCTTAGAATCACCTGGCAAGCTTTTAAAATCATTGGATCCCACCTCAGATATTGTAATTAGAATTTCTGAAGGTAGCGCCTTACATGTATGCTTTGATAAAGCTCCTTATATAATTCTGATGTTTTATATACCCAGTGAGAACCACCAATCAAGATGAACCCCTTATTTTATAGAGAGGGAAACAGAAGCCCTAACTAGTAAAGTGACAACAAATATAGTCTCCATTCCAGTATGTTCTCTTAAGGGTTTGCCCAGGTTAAAATTTGTGCTCTACCTCTTTCATAGTGGTAGCGATTTTTCCGTTGTCTGAAACAGTGGCTCTTGTTCAACCCTTAAAGCTAGAATTGTGGCTGGCATTATCTAGTCAATCAGTTCTTGAAAACTATTCATTTGGTGCTTTCCAGATTATTGTGTTCTTAGTGATGGTATTTGCGTCCTCAAAATGTCCCTTGATTCTTACTATTTTCTATTCTACAGGTAAATTGTGAGATACGAACTAATCATAAGCATTTTTAATGTAATTAAAGCAAAGTCCTGAATTGTCACCATGATCTGTATAATATTTTCATCAGAAGCAGAAGTGAAACCTGCTTTTTTCTACAGAATCTGAAGAGGCTTTATAAGCTCATTATTGAGTGGTTGAGAATGTCTGGGGATGATTTACCTGTGTTTATCTTAGAGACTCCTTTACACATTTCCAGATGGCCCAAGAAACTAGCAGTTAACCTTTTCAGAAGTTAACCCATGATCTGGAGCACCTCTTTGACTTGTCTTGAGTAGCACATGTTCCAACAGCAGCTTTACTATTCAACACTCTTACTTGTTCAGGGTTGCTGAGTAATGGACAGACATGCAAGTGTGCACATGCCGTCATGGGTAATGCCCATCATTTCACGCTCCAGTCAGACTCAGGATGCTGAAAGATTTATGACAGTTTACAAGTGGAAGCACCAAGGGATGCTTTAGTTTGACATTCGTCTGGAACCTAGAAAGTTAAGGGAAAAGGGCTAAACCAAAAAAGTTTGCATTCAACACCCATGCTGTTGACACCATTTTGGTGACTCTGTGAGTTGTGTTACCCTCTCTATGCTTTGGTTTTCTCTGCTATAAAGTGGGAGTGCTAGAGGAGGTGAACACTGAGTTCTTTAAGAATATTGTGGTTTGGAGATTGATTTTCCTTCTTCAGTGTTTTCTTACTAATCTCTGTTTTTTTCTTGAAGGGTCAGATGACTTGTCTGCAAAACTATGGGATGTGAGCACAGGGCAGTGCGTTTATGGCATCCAGACGCATACTTGTGCAGCAGTGAAGTTTGATGAGCAGAAGCTTGTGACAGGCTCCTTTGACAACACTGTGGCCTGCTGGGAATGGAGTTCCGGAGCCAGGACCCAGCACTTCCGAGGGCACACAGGGGCGGGTGGGTTGTCCTTTTCCAAGGCTTTCTGTCGTTTCTTGAACCTCCTTCCTTAAAGTCAGGAGCCAAGAATGTGATCTCATTCCTAAGTTTGCTTTTTCGTTGGCCCATTTAAAACTCTTCTCTCTATACCCTTATGTTGGGAGGGAGTAATTTTCCTCTCCTGCTTCATTTGTCTCCTGTTGAACATCAGTCCCCTTTGCTTTGATCAGATTTCTTACCTCCAAAATGAGTAAGTCCTACAGCTAAAAATTCAGTCTACTTTATTTGTAGAAATAGGGCTAAAATCCTTTGAAGTGATAGTGGTTCCCAGTTTGTGTGATCTGCACATACTGCATTGAATTGGAGCTTGGTTGACAATTGATAACAAGCCACTGCCTGGAGAGAAGATGAAAGAAACATACCTGAGTATCTTCTAATAATTTTACAGCAGCCTTAGTTTGCAAAAGCTGGCCATTTGATTATAGCCTGGAGGCCTCAGCCCCCTCGGGGCAGTGTACTTTGGAATTTTGTGAAGAAACCCTGGTGTGCTGTTGCCCCAAACTTGAGAGCAGCAGCTCTCTTCTTTCTTTTTCCCATGTGCACACTGCATCCACCCCTGAAAGAGCAGACCGTGCTCTTAAGCATCATGTTTTATGAGTGGCCTTTGTCAGCTTCCAAAACAGGTTGCGCTTCCCTGCTATAGGTTTCCCAATAATATGTATGTTTGTCATAACACTCATCATACAAGGAAGTATGATAATCTTGATTTCCCTACCAGGCGGTAGGATCCAGAAAGACAGATCATGCCTGTCTTTTTTTTTCCCCCTCACCCAAAGGCATGCTTATTATTGATTTTAGAGAGTGGGGAAGGGAGGGAGAGAAACATCAATTGGTTGCCTCTTGTATGTGCCCCAGCAACACAGGCATGTGCCCTGACCGGAAATCGAATCCGCAACCTTTCGGTTTATGGGATGACACCCACCAACAAAACCACTCCGGCTGGGGCCCTGCCTGTCTTTGCCCTTAGGTCCCAAGTTCTTGCACTGTACCTGGTACTCAGTAATTCTTTGAAGTAAACCTAGCTGTTTTACTGCTGAAAGCAAATATTTTTTCACATTTTGTTTGTCATCCTATACATTTTTACTCAAGTCTCCTATCTGTTACCACTTGTTTATTGTAGAAATTAATATTTGAAGATACATGATTTACCATGGAACTTATATGTTAAACTGAGTGTACTATTTCAGTGTCAAAGTATACATGGACTACCAGGTGATTTTATAGTGGATGAACTTTGAGAGCCCTGCTCTAAAAAATTTCCTCCTTGCTATTCCATGGACATTGCTGTGGCTTTTCCTAACTCTATCCCTTTGCTGTTCCCTCTACCTGCAATATTCTCTGTCTTGTCTTGATAAACTCTACTCATCCTTCAGGGCCCATCTCCAATATCGCCTCTTCCCTGAAGTCCTCCCTGATACCCCTGGGCAGAGTTAGTCATTCTCCTTGGTGTTTCCCTAGCAAGAGGTAAACATTTTGTGTTGTTTTTTTTTTTCTGGACGTCTTCCTCCACCACCTACTTAGACTGAGTTCCTTAAAGACTAATGTCTTCATCTTTGAGTCCCCATTGTTTCTTTATAATTTGGCAGACATTGAAAAACCAATATTTGAATAATTGCTGTATACTCAGGCATTGTTTTAGGTATTGGAGGTATAGCTATTGCAGAACCACTCATCTGTCTGCAACTGGAGGTATTGCAGACAGTTTTGAGGGAATGGCTTATTCTGGTCTTGGAGATCCTTATTTGTGTTTTGTTTGTTTTCTCATTACACTGGCTTTTCTTGAGTGTGGCTATTGTTTTGTAGCATATTCTGGATATTTTGACTCACTGCAATAAGTAGTGCAAATATGACTAAGGCCACCTATGTTCATTCTATTTTCCCTGAATAAGCTAGATAAGTTTTGTATAGTATCAGGCAGATAATAAATCTGAGAAGAAATGCCATTGTCTCCAACAAGAGTTTTGAAATGGATATATTTTTATCATAAAATTGTCAGTTGAGTAGTACCATTCTTATCGTAGCTCTAATTTCATTAGAAATTACAAAGTTGAGCAGCTAAGGAGAGTAAACATTATTGAATTCCACTATAAATAAGACTCAGGCATGTTTTAACTTTGTGTCTGTTGTATATGTTAGTGTTCAGTGTCGACTACAACGATGAACTGGATGTCTTGGTGAGTGGTTCTGCAGACTTCACTGTGAAAGTATGGGCTTTGTCTGCCGGGACGTGCCTGAACACGCTCACCGGGCACACGGAGTGGGTTACCAAGGTAGGAAGACAGTCTTCTTAATGTCGGTCTTAGTGGGGGTGGGGTGGAGGACGTACTTGCTGCCTTTTAAATGGTGCTGAGCCATAAGGTGGAATGGATGCAACCGTAAAGCATGATGGTGTACAACAGGGACCAGCATGTAAAAGACACGCTGTAAGTATGAATGACTTAAGAACGTGGAAAGATGCCCACAGTGTAGTAGATGGGTCAGTGGGTACAGGGAACAAATAAAAGAGGTCACATACAAAAAAAATACTTTATAGAGTATGATACCAGTTTCCAAAGGTGTTTATGCACCGGAATGTTGACAGTGATTATTTCTTGTAGATATGTGGATGGTTTTTTCCCCTTTAGGATAGTATATTTTTTTAAAATTATATTTTATTGATTATGCTATTACAGTTTTACTGAATTTTTGCCCTAGGTCTCCCTCCACTTAGTACCCCTCACTCCCTCAGGGAAATCCCACCCACCATTGTTCATGTCCATGGGTCATGCGTATAAGTTCTTTGGCTACTCCACTTGACATCTCTGTGTGGCTATTCTGCAAATACTTATTTGTACTTCTTAATCCCAATACCTCTTCTGGCAACCATCAAAACATTGTACATATCCATGATTCTGTCTCTATTCTTGTTTGCTCAGTTTGTTTTTTAAGATTCACTTGTTGATAGATACATATTTAATGCCATTTTATTGTTCATAGTTTTGATCTTAAATAAGCCCTTTCAACATTTCAGATAGTAATGGTTTGGTGATAATGAACTCCTTTAGTTTTTAGTTTTTTAGTCTGGAAAGTTTTTATCTGCCCTTCCATTCTAGATGATAGCTTTGCTGGGTAGAATAATCTTGGCTATAGATCCATGCTTTTTATGATTTTGAATATGTCTGGCCAAGCCCTTCTAGCCTACAAAGTTTCTTTTGAGAAATTAGCTGATAGTCTTATGGGAACTCCCCTGTAGGTAAATAACTTCTTTTCTGTTGCTGCTTTTAAGATTCTCTCTTTTATCTTTAATTTTTGGCATTTTAATTTTGGTGTGTCTTGGTGTGGTCCTCTCTGGGTCCATCTTGTCTGGGACTCTGTGCTTCCTGGACTTGCATGCCTGTTTCCTTCACCAAATGGGAAAGTTTTCTTTCATTATTTTTTCAAGTAGATTTCCAGTTTCTTTTCTCTTTTCCTTCTGGTACCCCTATGAAGTGAATGTTTTATTGCTTAGAGTTATTCCACAGGCTGCTTACACTGTCATTGTTTTGGGGGTTCTCTTGTTGTTCTGATTGTTTTTTGCTTCCTTATGTTCCAAATCATTGATCTGATTCTCAGCTTTATCCACTCTACTGTTGTTTCCCTGTAAATTGTTCTTTGTTTCAATTAGTGTATCCTTTGATTCTGACTGGATGTTTTTAATGCTGTTTAGATCCTCGCTAAGTTCCTTGAGCATCCTTATGACCAGTGTTTTGAACTCTGCATCTGGGATTGCTTATCTCCATTTTGTTTAGTTCTTTTTCTGGAGTTTTGATCTGTTCTTTCATTTGGGCCATGTTTCCTCGTCTCCTCATTTTGGCAGCCTCCCTGTGATTGTTTGTATGTATTAGGTAGAGCTGCTTTGACTCCATGTCTTGGTAGTGTGACCTCTAACGTAGTAGGTGTCCTGTAGGGTCCAGTGGCACAGCCTCCCCTATCACCCAGGCCGGTACTCGAGGTGGGCCCTTAGTGTGGGCTGAGTACACCCTCTTTTTTTAGTTGATCCTTGGGTGCTGTTGGCAGATCAATGGGAGTGATTTACCCAGGCCAATCAGCTACAAGGATTGGCTGTGACCCCTTACCACCAACCTCTGTCCTCCATGGAGGACCAGCCTTGCAGGGTCAGGGTGGTGGTGCTCCAGTGTGGTCTGTAGCTGTCCACTGGGTGCACTGGCCCTGGGGTTTCTTGGGTAGTGCAGGCCAAGGTCAGCCCCTACCTGTGTTTTGCCCAAGGCCACCCAGCCTGAGCTATAAACAGTCTGAGATGGCTGCTACTTATGCTGTGCTTGGATATTCCCAGGTGAAGCCACGCTGTTAATCTAGGCTGGCTGCTGCTAGTGCCTGGCCTGGGGCTCACTGAGGCCAGCTGTTGCTTGTTTGGTTGGATTTAGGAAGTTGTGAATCATAAGCCAAGACCATCCATTAATATGGAAAAGCATCTTGGCTGGGCCCATAAGTTGGGTGGAATGGAGTCTCTGGGGTCTCCAAGGCAGGTCAAACAGTGTTAGGTTGATGGAGTCTCAGATAGGCACCAGCTTGCCAGCTCTGTGGGAGGAGGGTTTAGAAAAGACACAAAGGCCTCAGCTGTCTTTGATGCTGGACATTTTCGTTTCTCCCTGTACACCACTGGTGCTGTTCAGCTGCTACTCTGGTGCTGCAGCTCGTAGGGAGTGAGTCTGAGTAGGTGATTCAGTGTGTGTGTTCTTTAAGAGGAACTGCTTGGGGCTCCAGAAATTTCTTCTATCGACTCAATCCCCACTGTTTTTTTGCAGCCAGAAGTTATGGGGACTTATTTCCCTGGCACTGGGACTCTGATCTGGGGAGCCCGGTGTGGGGCTGGGAGTCCTCACTCCTAAGATAGCCCTCCTGAATTTTTATCCACCACATGTGGGTGAGGGACCAGTCTGTTCTGCCTCTGCACCCCTCCCACTAGTCTGGATGGATGTGGTTTCTTTAATTCTGTCGTTGTCAGACTTCCATTCAACTCAGTTTCTGACAGTTGTGAGTGATGGTTGTTCCATGTTTTAGTTGTAATTTTGATGTGGTTGTGTGAAGAGCTGAGCCATGTCTGCCTACACCATCGTCTTTACTAGAAGTCTCTCATTCCCTATTTTATTATTTATTTATTCATTTATTTTTAAAAATTGTATTTAAAATAAATTTAAATAATACTTAAAGATTTATATTTAAAGATTATAATAAAGATTGTATTGTTTTTAAAGATTGTATTTCCTTTTAGAGAAGAGGGGAAGGGAGGGAGAAAGAAGGAGAGAAGTATCAGTGTGCACGATACATCAATCAGTTGCCTGTTGCATGCCCCCAACTGGGGACCTGGCCTGCAACACAGGCATGTGCCCTGGCTGGTAATCAATCCCAGCAACCTTTGTTTCACAGGCCAGCACTCAGTCCATTGAGCCACACCAGCCAGGACTCATCCCCTATTTTAAAAATGAGGAAACTGAGAAAGAGGCTAGATGATCTTGTCCAAGGTTACCAAGTCAGTGTATGGTAGATTCTGGTCCTAATAAGTCTAGTGCCTTTTCCTTTATAATGCATATGCTTATGAAAACAGATAATTTGAATCTACTTCTATGACTGTGGGCTTTTTTCTTTCCTGTTCTTCACATTTTCTGTAAAGTAACATTTTATAATTTTTAAAATCAGTCCTAATGTTTGCTTTCAGACTGAAGACAAGATTAAATGCTGCCAACATTAGGCACTTTTAGACCCTACTGATAATTTAGATATCCTGGTTGTCGTAAAACTCTTAGGAGAGGTTTACTTGGTCATAGAATTATAGCTCAGCTATTTTAGCATATGATAGCATTTCAAGCTCTTTTTCATATTTTAAGTTTTTTTTTAAAAAGCCATATAGGAGTAGCATTAAAAGGATCTTTCTGTAACGTGGATGTTTATATTTCTAGGTGGTTTTGCAGAAGTGCAAAGTCAAGTCTCTCTTGCACAGCCCTGGAGACTACATCCTCTTGAGTGCGGACAAGTATGAGATCAAGGTGAAGTTTTTTCTCTATTAGTTTGCCTCATCAAAGAAAAACTAGCAAATATAAGAACATAAAAATTAAATTAAAATGAAAATTTTAAGGTAGGTAGGAATGTTATTGTTTAAGCCATCTTAAACCCATTGACAAGAGAAGCATGCATTATCTCTATGTTCTGGGCAGTTTCTAACTGATTTTTAAGTGAAGAAAAGAAAATCCACACAAAATCATATTCAGTGTATTCTTTTTTTTTTTTTTTACCCTCCCCTGAAGACATATTTACTGATTTTTAGAGAGAGAGAGAGGAAATGGGGTGGGAAAAGAGAGAGAGACATTGATGTGAGACACAAACGTCATTGGTTTCCTCCTGTATGCACCCTGACTGGGGATAAAATCCAAAATCTAGGTGTGTGTCCTGACCAGGGGTCAAATCTGTAACCTTCTGGCTTATGGGACAATGCTTTAACCAACTGAACAACCCGCCCAGGGCCATTCTGTTTTCTGAAGACATGTATCTTCTTAATCTCTTCAATTTTTAGGTCTAACTATGAAAATATAAACATGTACTTGTAGAAGAATAAAAAAAATACAAAAAATTAACAGCACTCTTAATACTTTTTTATGCCACTTTTATATTGTTTCATGTGGTAGGCATTATTATCATTGTGGAAACTGTTGTTCAGAGAGGTTAAGTATTTTATTCAGGACAGCATAGCACATACACGCAGAGTCAGAGTTTGAACCCATGTCTCTCAACTCTAAACCCTGTGGTCTTTCCAGTTTACTTCAGTTGGTTTCCAAACTCAGCAAATGAAAACCACATTAAGGACAAGATTTTCTAGGGTGATATGATCTGTCATGTTTCCTGATTTTCTTTTATTTGTAGATTTGGCCAATTGGGAGAGAAATCAACTGCAAGTGCTTAAAAACATTGTCTGTCTCTGAGGATAGAAGTATCTGCCTGCAGCCAAGACTTCATTTTGATGGCAAATACATTGTCTGTAGTTCAGCACTGGGCCTCTACCAGTGGGACTTTGCCAGTTATGATATTCTCAGGTAGAGTTTCTTTGGACCTTTATTTTTGACAGTTCACT
>PVKM010021470.1:0-22557 GCA_004027735.1 Carollia perspicillata | reverse complement strand
ACAGCCCTGGGGGTGGGAGGGTGCGGCACAAATGTGTCCTGACTCCACGAACTACCTGCGTGATATTGTCACTCGCCTCCCTGAAGCCGTCTCCTCTTTTTCTCAGTGGAGATGGAGACGCTTACTTCAGTGTCTTTGTGAGCATCAGATGAGATAACTGATGAAAAGCATTTAGCATATTGTCTGGCATTGAAAAAGTGCTCAGTAAATTTCAATTGTTGTTGCGATTTCTCTTTCCAGGACCCTAACATCAATCAAGATCCAGTCAGATCGATTCAGAAGAACAGAAGCTCCCTCTTTGGTGCTGGCCACTCCTCGATGCCCCTTGGGGTTCACTGCCATGGCAACGGGTCAGTGCTGTGGTGAGGAAGCCAATTGATCGGGCAGCTAAGCAGCCAGAACACTGCCTGCCCTGCCGGCGCCACAGCTGTGGCCAGCGAGGGCGTAGCCTGATTAATGTCTGTCCGATCGCTTGGCCTCTGTCTGGCCATCTCAGCTCCTTGCTCAGGGAGGGGCAGAGGCTCCCTCACTGGGATGTGCCAGGCCTGTGGTCAGCGGGCACAGTTACAGGTGCCGAAGAGTCTTAGGATGGCTGAAGCCTAATATTGGAGCTGAAAGGGACCCTGAACATCATCCCAGTCTCCTTTCTTGAGGACTGAATACAGAACAGACAGGCAGTGAATGCCTGCAGTGTGCCCGGCACAGTCTGGTGTTCTTCTCTCACCATCTCTCCCACAGTGAAGTTCTACCACAGTCCTCTGCTGGAGGTATAATTATCCCCAGCAGGGAGGGCGAGACCCAGGCCCAGAGATGTGAAATCTTTCATCCACAGCACAGAGCTGCGATTCACACCCAAGACTTCTCTGACTCAGTTCCTATGTTCTTCCTACGTTACGGACTGTCTGGCTCTTGGGAACATGTCTGGCCTCCACTGTTTTTCCAGTGCCTTGAATGGTGCTTCACATGTATTAGGGGTTCAATAAAAATGAGCAAATGAATCACATGAGATAATCTAGGTACCATTTTTTGTAGCTGTGGTCTTAAACGTGGACTGGTAAGTGTTTGTGTATGTGGGGCATCTGTCAGAGCCTGTGATGGGAAAGAGAGACCTAAGGTCCTAAAGATGCTCCCTTGGCAACCCAGCCCCTGCACAACAGGCTCTTCTCCCACAAATGCCCTTGTTCCAGCCACATTGGACTCCACGCTGAACACACACTTTCCCTCCCCCGTGCCTTGTCTCCTACTGTCCCCTACCTGGGACACCTCATTTCCATCTTCGCCGAGGACCCCATACCCATCTTTGAGTTTCCGATGTGCTCTTCTCCACATAGCATTCCTTGATGCCTTTAAGGGAATTTGATCTCTTGCTTCTGTAAATTTCTCTACTACCTGCAGGTATCTTTTGTGTGTCCTGATTGCATTCTGCATTGTAATCTGCCTTCTTGTGACTGCACCCTTGCTCCCCTACGAGATTACGAGCTCCTTGCAGCCTAGACCCTGTCTGGTTCAGCCATTGTCTGGGCGTGTAGCACATTGGCACACACAGAAGTTGTAATGAATGTGGAATTGAATGGCGTTGACTTGGTGCAGAGCTCCCCATCCTGGGACCCCTGTTTCCCCGATACCCTATATTGGGCTAGATGAGTCAAAGAATAGGGCTAACACCAGGTCAGCCTGAGTGGGGACGGGCCTCTGTCTGCCTCCCCTCCACCCCAAGAGTGGCTGAAAGCAGCCCTCTCCAGGGACCTCTCTGACCTCGCCTGACCTTCACCAGGACTGTTTTCTCACTCTCTTAGGTCGGGCTGAGAAAAACAGGAAGGATCATTAAATCACAGAGCCTTCTGAGCCAGAAAAATCACCCCTGATTCTTTTTACATACTCCCAAAGCTTTGTTTGTGCGTTGTGACAAGAGTGGGCTCTTCCTGCTGCCCTCTAGAAGCCTCTGCTAATCTCCCAGATCTGCCCCAGGCACCATGCCCAGCTCCCTCATTTCTCTTTCTCTTCTTTTCACAGTGAGACTCTCTAGTGTTTTCCACATTAAAAAAATGTCAAGTTGGAGAACCCCCTCAGCTGTGTCTAGAATCTCTCACAGAGAGATCCTCTGACCCCTTGCTCCTCAAAGCGGTCCGTGCACCAGCGAAGCTGGAGGCTTGTTGGAAAGGCAGCTCCTAGTCCCTTCCAAGCTTACCGCATCTGCACCTTAGCAAGAGCCCCAGGAATTGTTATGCACATTAAAGTTTGAAAAGTACTGCTCTAACCCACTTTTAAAAAAAAAAAAATAAGAGATGCCATCTGAACTCTGAAGAGGGAAATTGACTTGTGAGTTAGTGGCAAGATTAACTTGGTTTAACAAACATTTGTTAAAAAGCCAGTTAAAGCCTCAGGCCTGTGCTGGGCTCTGCAGATAAAATTCAAAGGGGGGCATCCTGGTCTCTTTGGTCTTGAGTAATTCCTTCGTGTATGCATCATTGCCTTGCCCACACCAGGGCCTCAGCAAGTGTTTGTTGAGTGAATATGTCTTGAATTCCAGCCCACGGTTTCTTCTACTTCACTACAGCTGCCTTCTATAATTACCAGTCTCCTTAAGTAACTCATAGCAGTTTCAGACAGAAATAAGTTCTTCAAGGAGAATTCAGAGAGTGGGTTGTATCCTTGGTTTTCCCAACTCTGGGCAGCAGAATACCAAGACTCAAATAAAGAGAAAATGTTCATCCAGAAACCCATACATCATAAATGACAGAATGGGAGAGTCTGTACCAAAACAAGGCACTGTTTCCAATTGATGAAACATCTCTGATGAAGCAATACAGGATATATAACAGGCTCATGAATCAGTGTCCGGGTCCACTTCCCCAAAGGTCTGCCGAGCATTCTCATCTCTGTGGCTGATCTGTTCTGTCCAGCCTAGCGCTCTTCTCCGTGTCCCATCTGGCTCTTGTCCCCCGAGATCAGTTATCTACTGGAATGTCTAGTTCTTCCTTTAGGGGCTTTCTTATTGACTTAACATTTGTTTAAAATAATATTTAGAAGCTACGTTTATGTCTCAGGAAGGCTTTACCTCTCCTCCCCTGTCAGTCACAGGCTCCACATCTGGCTCCGTGCTCCCTTCGGCTGCTGCCTTATTCCTGGGAGCTCAGTATTTTTCCACTGTGGTGGTGGGATGGGATTTTAAACTGTCTGCATGGGAGCAGTCACACGCTTTGCGTCTGCATTGTAAATGACTTTTCCATTGGGGAAAACATGCCGCCGTGATCCATTTCTCTGTAACAACATTTTGCAGTAGTAGCTTAGGATGGCAATCCCCTTCAAGACCAGTAGGAGATAGGTTGTAATCTTCTTTTCTTTGCTAATTTTTGTTGTCTGTGTCAACATCTTTTAATAGTCACATCTTCACAATATTGTGTGCAGGCATTCCCTATTGTGAAGGAAAGTGATGTAAATTTCCTGAGGCATTACACTTGGAAAGGTAAGAAATAAGAACTGGGGATTTCACCTGGTCCTGGCATTGGCCAATTTAATCACTCTAGAGCAATTATGTTATTTTTAACAATAAAAAATAGCACTAGCTAGCCTTTTTGTTGACTTCTTACTATGTGCCAGGCACTATTCTAAGTTCATTAATAGGGATTAAACCACTGAATCCCTAGTACATAGCTATGAGATAGGTGGTATCCCCATTATTTAAGGAAGGGAATGAGTTAGGGAAATACCGAGTAACCTAGTGAATAAGTAGCACTAGCAGGACTTGAACTTGGGTGGCATATACCCACTATACACCGCTATACAGCTTGCTTCTGGGATGGAATTGTCACTCTGGGTTTCAGCCTCATGTTGCTGGCACATATTTGTCCCCCATGTCTTTCCCTCATAGACTAGCATTTCAGTTGTGTATCGTCACATAACAAACAGCCCCAACATAAAGGCTTAAAACAATAAATTAAGCATATTAAAATTTAATAATTTATTTGTGCAAATATTGATTCAAATCAGGCAGTGCCAAACCACAAGTGGCTAGGAGTGCTCTCCCGACAGGAATTATGGGCAAAAGTTTAAGGATAAGGCACAGAAGCAAAGCAAGAAAATTATTTGATGGACTATAGCTTAAGCAATTGGCTTATTTGGAAAAGACAAGTTGGCTGTTGGTGAGGTTTTGATTTCTTAACCTTAAGGCATTTACAAACTTAGGTTTTGGTTTGCTGGCGTAGCCTGTTAAGGCATTAAAGCCACCTCAGTCTAATGACATCCTTGTTTAATTAAACAGTCATCAGTACTGTAGCTAAGCTAGATAGTTCTTGTTTTGTAAAATTGATTTTATTTTTTCCATTACCATTTAGTCCCCTTATACCCCCTCCTGCCCCCTAGCAATCACCACACTGTTGTCCATGTCCATGAGTCCTTTTTCCTTTTTGCTCAATCCCTCCACCCGCTAAGCCCTGACCCACCTCCCCCACTCAGCTGTCATCCTGCTCTCCATCTATGAGTCTAGACAGTTCGTTTTTTGCTGCTGCTTGGGATCTCCCATGGGGCTGTGGTCAGAGGGTGGCTGGAGCTGGAATGCTTGGGACAGATCTACTGGTGTGTCTGGTGCCTGGAGGGGATGGCTGGAAAGCTGGGCTCAGCTGGCGTGAATGTCCGAGCCTCTCTTCTCCCCGTGTGGTTTCCGGACTCTCCATTTGTCTCCATGGATCAGATTTAACCCATGGGAGCGCAGGGCTCCCAAGAGCACGCACACAGAGGCTGCCAGGCCCTCTTAAGAATTAGTGCTGGAAATGGCACACTTCTGCTATCTTCCCTTGGTTAAATTCAGTCACAGGGCCAGTCCAGGTTCAGCGTGGGAGTGAACTACTCAAGGGCACCCATTTTGGAGGCCCTTGGTCCCGTATTTGGACGCTGGCTGTCACGGCTGGCCAACATGACCTATCTGGTATATGATAGCAGTTTAGTCCACTGGGGGTCTGGAGGACAGATGTGATTGAAACCCTGGTTTTGTCACATTTCTGCTGTGTGATGTTAGATAAGTTCCTTAATCACCTCTCAGCTTCTAGTTTTTTCCTGTAAAAGAGGGAAGCTAGTCGCTGTCACTAATCAAATATCATTCTCTGCAAGGCACCGTTCTAAGCACTTTACATACGTGAAATCATTTAATTTTCTCAGATACCCCAGGAGGTGGCTACCATTGTCCTTTCAAATTCACGGAGTAATTCAGACACCAAGAGATGACATCACCTGCCCATGGTTGCATGGCTGGCAGATGGCAGCTCTGGGATTTGAACCCAGGCACTGCGGCTGCCTAGTCCATGCTCTTCAATTATGCTTTGCATTTCTCTCTCTCTCTCTTTTAAATTACTGACTTTTTCAGGGAGAGAGAGAGAGACAGAGACAGAGACAGAGACATTGATTCGTTGTTCCACGCATTGATGTATTCCTTGGTTCCCTCCTGTATGTGCCCTGCATGGAAGATTAAACCTGCAACCTTGGTGTACTGGGAACAACACTCTAACCAACTGACCTACCTGGCCAGGGCTGCATTTCTCAATAGTAGCTATGTCCTAGGGCGATATCAGTGAAATGCTGTGTGGAAAGCCCTTGGTGCTGTGTGTGGTTAGGCATGTTCACAGTATTAGCACCACCCAGAGAGGCCCAGCTTGTCACCAGTCTTGCATTACTTGGCTAAGACGAGTACAAGCAGTTTGTTCTCATTCCGAAAACTATGATTCTATGTAATAGTCTCATTTCAAACCCATCTGGGTCCATCTCAAATATAATTGGTTTCCTGGATTTTTGTCTCTGTCTACAGCTGAGGGAGTCGTACACTTCCCTTCTAGGAAATCCCTTTAAGTGGCTGCTCTGCATCCAGCACATACATCACTGTGGAGCCCCATCTATCGGTACTCTGAAAATGCTGCTGAGTCTTGAGCCTTTAACTCCTGTTCTCAAAGCTACATGCTGGGTGTAGGGTCCACCGGGACTTTCAGAGGGATGCAGAGACTTTCAGCCAACGCCGCGTGTTCAGACTTTTCTACCCTCCTCTCTGGGAGCTTAGGTTGGGGCTGTTTCCTGTCATTATGAATCTGTTTGTTTACCTGCTTCCTCCCTCCCTCTTCCAACTCACTCAGCAGGGTTGTGCGACTTACTGCTTGTTGGCTGTCTGCTGATGCTGTTTTTTTCATATATAGAATTAAGATGATCTTTTTGTTACTTGTGTCTTGCTATAGCTATAAAAAAAGGTTAGGGACTTTTTTTTATTTCTGTTTTGCTCTCCCTATATTCTAATATATTAGCAAGTCCTACTGGTTTTGCCTCTAAAACATCCTCAATTTGTTTCCTTATTCACCACCAACCACGGTACTCCTTGGAACATCTTTCAATGGGACCAGTGCAGAGATTCCTCCCTGGTGTCCCAGCTTACATTCTTTCCCACCTATTGAACACACACACACACACACACACACATGTATATATACATACATACACACATAAATGCATGCATGTCCGGAAAAGGTCCAGCCACTATTAACATAGTGAGAAAAGTTTGCATGACATCTAAGTAACCTGGCAGCCAAGGAGAACAGACTGGAATGCATGTACATCGACAATGACGACTTCCCTGCACTAGTCAGTGGGGGAGGCAGACCCTGTTGAGTGAGCATGTGTACTGTGTGGCCATCACATTCAAAATGACTGAGCAAGTAAAGTGATGAATCTGCATCAAATTTTGCGTTAGGCCTGAGCATCCCTCTCTGGAAACTATTCAGATGATTCAGAAGCCCATAGACATGGGCACCTGGTGATTGGCAGCTTTATCATGACAATGCACCCAGCCACACATCACAACTTATGCAGGGTTTTTGGCAAAATATCAAATCACTCAGGTGACTCAGACCCCTTACAGCCCAGATTTGGTACCCCATGACTTTTGGCTTTTCCAAAAACTAAAATCACCTTTGAAAGGGAAGAGATTTCAGACCATTAATGATATTTAGGAAAATACAATGGGGCAGCTGATGGTGATTAGGAGATCTGTGTGAGGTCCTAAGGTGCCTACTTTGATGGGGACTGAGGCGTCATTGTCCTATGTACAATATCTCTTGTATCTTTTATTTTCTTCAGTAAGTGTCTCTGTTTTTTATATTATATGGCTGGATACCTTCTGGACAGATTTATACACACACACATGCACACACACATATATGTTGCAACATATTATTATCTGTAATTATTTATTATTCTTGTTTATTGTCTGACCTACCTTCAGTCTCCTCATCCCCACTCCCATCCCCATTTAGAAAGTAGGCACCAAGAGGTTGGGACTTCTCCTTAGTGATTGCCACACACCCAACACTTGAAACACGTGCCCGGCACATGGCGTTGCGTGAACAATATTTTTGAATGATTGAAAGCAGATACCGCTCCTTTATGTGGGAATATAATTCTTGAGCAGCTAAGATTCTGATACTAACCATTTCTCTAGCTTTGGCTTTTCATTTGCACACACACAGAGATCTCTTTGGAATCCTGGCTCAGCTATAGGAGTAGAATCCTCACAGTTGTAAACATCAGCCACATTATGGTGTACTTTCTAGAACTTCGTGCTGTGTACTCCCAGATGATTCCATGAGCTAAGAGTGCAGCTGGGGGTGGGGATCCCACTGGATAATACTATGTTCTTCACAGCTGTCTCATGGTGGCCTTAGGGTTTCTGCCCTCCAACGTGAGTGGATTGGGAATAATGACCAGTGACATGATGCAGTCAACATTTCTCCTCAGAAAGCCTCTTTACCACTTTGCATGGGCAATAACCCTTTCCCGTCAATTCCTCTTACTTCTCCAATGGCAGGAGTGATTTAAGGTAAAGATTCTGCATTCTGAGTGCCATAGGTAACATCTTTTCCTCAGTTTTCTTACCTTTCATCACAAGGTCCATTTTCAACAAGGAGGTTCATCTCCTTCATGAAGCTCATGTTGCATTATTGTTTGTGCGCTTCAGACATTTTGGTCTCATCCCAAATTGACCCAACTCGGGTTTCTAATGTTTTAAAGGAGTTTAAAAGTAGAAATAAAAAGGAAGAGTGAGAAAGCAAAACATTTGGAGCATTAACAAAATTGAAAAGGCTGACTGTTTCTAGATCTAAATGATAAGAGATAAAATAGGAAAAGCTGACTGTTTCTGGACCTACATGATGAGAGATACAATAGCAAAAGGCTTTGAGCAACATGAAACACTAAATTTTTTTCAGTTAAAGTAACTTAGCCAACTGGAAATAAACAAGAATAATGCCCTGGCCTTCTTATCTGTTGTTTCAGATAATTACAAGGTTTCCATTAAGAGAAAAGGCAGCAGGGGAAGACAAAGCAGGGAATCAAGCTAGGCTTGAAAACATTTTTTAGAAAGAACTTGGTGTGTGTGCTGAAACATGAACTTGGTGGAAGAAAATTGAATTAAAAGTCTACCCAGTTTTTAAAGGAGGTGAATCGTTGAGAAAACAGGAACCTGGATTCAAAAACCTCTTGACCACTGAGACCTAAACAAATCTCAGGCCAGCATACTTGTAGCAGCAGGAGTCTGGCTGAAGAAGATGAGCAACCTCCGAAGGGGTCATGCTCCTGAACACCCACATCAGATATAGCCATGGTGGATAATAGACGAGGGAGATCCTCCCAGAGGGAAGAACCAGGAGAGATAGAGAATGACCAACAGAGTTCTTACCAGAAAGCAGAATCAGGGTCTAATAAAGCAGTGGTTTTTCAGTCGGTCTACCACAACACACTGCTGTGCCACAGAATTTTTAAAACGTGCAAAACCTGACTATTTAGTCGGGGGCACGGATCTCTTATCCCTTAGATTGCCAAGTGAAATAAATAACAACAGCCAATACAACAGCCATCCGATGCGAATAAATAAAAATTTTATCTTTTTTTGTCAGATCAGCAAAATAGATATATATTTTTTGGGGGGCTGAAGAATTTCAGCAATTAGTTTATGTGTGCCATGAGGCACAGAAAAGGCTGAAAATCGTTGTAATAAAGGAAGTTGATCTGAGGCCGTTAACATGCTCTCTCACACGATTTCAGAATTGCTATGGGTCACCACTGCTGTGTGTTTTTGTTTCCTCCTCTTCTTAACAGGGGTTTTCATTTGCAGTTATTCTCTTCTTGTGTCACCATTGTGTACTGGGTATGTGTAAGTGGGCAGGTGGTAACTTTTCCTATTACAATAGTTCCTAGGTCACTGGACTGTAAGGAGAAGACCTAATGGAGAATCCTCAGGGATTTTGAGCTGGGAGCTGGGTGTGGTTGGTTACAGGATAAGGTAAGTGTGGGGGGAAGATCGAAAAGGGTGTTTGTCGACTAGTAGAACAGATGATATTAGAAACTGGTGGGGTTTACCAAACCTTGTTTCCTTCGCCTTCTAGGTGCATACAGTCTACTTCCTTGAAGTTACGTAGAGCCATGGGATTGAGTTCTGGCTTGAATCGACCTGCAATATTTCTATTCCAGACTGAGGCCTCAAAAATCCCCCTTAAGATCCTCCACATCACAGAAGATTCCCTGAAGGGCTCTGTGACCTTGAGGATGGCAAGAACGTTAGAGGAAAGACACCTGAGTCCCTGAATAACTTTGTGGAGCAGAACCTTTGACATGCATTGAAATGTGACATGAGCAGGAAATTAGCTTTTATTAGTTTAAATAATCCAATAAACAAACTTTTATTCTGTTGAGATTTTTGGGATCACCTGTTATCACAAGTAGCTGACCTTGACCAATGCAGTAATCAAAGCCATATGCAACGAAATATGCAGGAAGTGTGTTGGTTTGACCTACCACCTTCCAATTTTTTTTTCACCAAGTAAATTCGAGGAACCTCTGTGGCTAAGAGTTTACTTGTGATTGAGACTGAATTTTCTTTACTGTCTCATATTGCTCTTATTCCCTGAAGTCAGTTAATATTATTAAGTGTTCAATCCAGATCTACTACTTAATAGCTGTGTAACTTTGGGCACATGTTAATTTGTTCGAGCCTCAGTTTCCTAATCTGTAAATGGGTATAATAATAGTGCCTATCTTGAATTATTGTGAGAATTAAGTGAATTAATCCACATCTTAGCACAGCATCTGGCACATAATGCATATTCAATGTGTTATCATCCTCATCCTCATCGTCATTGTCATTGCTGTCATCATCAGTTGCTAGGTATAAGCCTGGCACTAGGGACAGCACACACTGCATAAGATATACAACTTCTGGACTTTCGTGAGAAGTTCTTCGTTGAATACTTCATTTTAAGAGAAAGGCTTTGCCTCTAACCAATCACTGTTCATAGCTGGGCATGTTTACTGCCTTTCCGTCTGAATCAGTACCTGTGTTCCCTTTAGCAGCTTCACTCTGTGAGTGCAGTGTTTGTCTGCACCCTGTGGTGATTGGGACGTGAGGGACAGAAGAAGGTTAAAATGTGTACTGGTGGGAAGAACCACTTCCTGCTTAGAGCCATTTCCTCTTTTGTGTGCTAGAGTAAAATGCCTTTCGCTGCACATACAGAAGCACAATTCGCTCCCCCTATTTCTGTCTCTGCTCTTAAGCTACACTGCTCAGCCATCTCAGTTCCAGTGGTGTGTAGGCAACACTTGCAAGACTCAGGAGGTTTAGATTCCCTTCCCTTCTTTTTTAACCTCTGAGAACAGAGACTGAAACTATACCAGTGATGGCCTTGCCCATCCCCTAGACCATCCATTGAGATGCCTGGCTTACCTGTCTGCCTGAGCTAGTGTCCCTTTGCCCACATGGCTGGCATGGGCCATCTCCCTGGCACATACTCCTCAGTGATGCTAACTAGGCAGGCACACCCACTTGCCTTGGCATGTTTTATAGATGACCCAAACTGCAAACACCAACATGTCTAAGACATATGCTCTTTTCTTTGTATAATTTTAGGCACCAAAATAAGCCTACACACAGGGGTGTGTGCATACAGACTCACACGTATTCTCTTCTGCTTGGTAGAAATACACTTCTGTGATGTTCCTTCTACTCCCACACATACCCCTCGAAGGCTGGTACATCTCCTAATTATTCTCGTTGGCTCTGCCCCTCCCATAGACCTTCGGTGTGTATATTTTGGCACACATTCTCTTGATTCCTTCTAGTTCCTTTCTCTCTTTCTTTCCCTGCCTCCCTCCTTCTTCCTCCCCTTCACAACTCTTTAGAGAACTTGTTAAACTATACACTCTTTATTATTAATGTACATTTATGAAAAATTCTTCACAGTTACAAAAGTGCATGGTTATAAAATCATCTCCATACAAAGGTGGGCATCTTCCCTTCCCCCACCCCTCCCCACCCCTCCCACCCCAGGCGTCAGCATTCCTAAGAGCTCCGTGGCTCCGGATGTCCCCACCCAGTGCTGTGGCAAACATGATGGTGGTTTACACAGGACCTTGCACTTGCTTCCTTCACTTCACTCTTGCCTCCTTCTAGGGTGGGGAGAGCAGACAAGTTTCTCCAGCTTTGGGAAGAAAGGACAAAGGTGTTCCCTTATACTCTTCTAGAAGTGGAAAGGATGTCAGAGCAGTATAATCAAAACATCTACAGGGAAAATAGGGGGTGTAGGTCTTTCCTGATTGTTGACGAGAAATAACTGTTTTGGTCTGTTCAAATTCCATGCACCAACCTCCATGAAAGCAGCCAGCAGACCATAGCAACTCTGGGGACCTGTTTCTGCAGGGTTCCCTGGGAATCTTTATAGAACTGGAGAAACATTCCTATCGAGAGGCATCGTCTGAGGATAAGCAGAAGTAACTGCTTCAGTGTGGTGTGGTGCCGATGTGAGGTCTTTTCTAAAGAACAATTTTCTTGGCCCAGACCTTGACCATCACAACATTGTTGACTAACTAAACTTTGATATCCTCAGGCCCCGCATGAAGAAGGCTTCTGTGATGAGGACAAATTTCTGAGGGGTAGAGGAGAATGGAGGAAAGTGGTCAGGCTGTCATTCGTTTGCCTCAGCCAGATCTCTTTCTTGTCTCTTTTCATATTTTCTGAGCAGCTGTTTCTACCCCAACGCTAATGGTATTCCATCTTGGCGTAGCAAGCAATGCGGTAAACAGATGGCTGAATAGACTGTGTCAGGGAACTGAACTCAAGGTCCAGAGAGATTGGCCCCATATCAGTAGGTACCTAACACACATGAAACCACATGAACAGACATATGGACTCAAAGATGCCCCAGCACTTACATGGCAACTAGTCTGGAAAAAACAATGGTGCCATCTGGGATCACCATCGTGGGCTCTTGGTCAGCAGCATTGTGGGAACAGGTTCGACCAGGACTGCCACATTCCCTCTAGAAGCATGCTTCTGGACACTTGCTTCTGATAGGCTGCACAAGATGCTGGTGGTGGGCAGTGGGGGAGAAATCCTTGTAGTAGGGAAGTTTACTCATTGTGCTTTAGTTAACTGGGGACCTTTCTAGCAGCTGGAAAAGCATGTGTTCTTTAAAAGCCAGGTAGCCTACTCAGAAAAGTTTGCCATTAATGGGGACTAAATAGTCTCATTAGAAAGGTGCTTTGATCTCAAGGGGCATTAGGTGTCTTTTTTGGTTCTAGTTCCATGAAAGAAAGAGTATATATCTTAAAATATATTGACTATATTTCAGCAAACAAGAATGTCTAGGAGATTATCATAGATGTATACAGTATTCTTCTGTAGGAGGCTTAACTATTTGTGTCAGGACTATGATTTCTACAAGCTCCTTCCCAAATACATTAGGCTGTCAGGTTGACCGGTGGAGAGCAGCCCTAGTCCACCTGTCCCTGGACATAGCAGAAGAAGAGATTGGGCATAGTTCTGCTCCAGATGTCGTAAGAGCAGGGCTCTGGCCCAGATGTTGCAAGCGAGATTCAGGAGACACAAGGTCCAAGCGAGATTCAGGGGACCCAGGTCTAGCAAAGTGCCTGGGCACTCTTTTGGTTGACTAGTTCAGGGAGCATGAGTAAGGGAAGACTTCTTGGAAGATGATATGTTTCTCCTTCATTCCTTCAGGCCTGCCAGGAGAATGGGATGATGAAAACCTGCTGGAGCTGGGGCAAGCTAGGAAGCCCTGTTGGAATTCACATCCCCGCCAGCCTTGGCAACATGTTGGCCTGTGCCTTAAGTCTTCCCCTATTGTGCAGAGGTCCTCGTCCACAGCCTCCTAAAACCCTTTGTATTTCTTACAACACAACGCAGCAGGGCTTGAGTAGAAGAGGTTAACACAGCTTTCTCTACTATTTACCAAAGATCTTACTTTTCAGATGGCCACCATTTCTAATTATTTACACATTGCAAGACAGGTGACTGCTAATCAGCTGTTATCTGTGCTGCTTCTAAGTTACAGAGGCTGTGATTTGCCCTACCATGAGTATACCTAAACCCGGACAGCAGCTGGGCTTTTCTTGCCCTTTACTTAGCCAATCTACTAGGATGGTCATAGCTGCTGAGTCCCAGGGCCCCACACCCAGCCTCCCAGGCATTCTCTTCCACAAGCACCTGGGCCAGCACTGGAAAGAGCTGAGCTGGAGTTGAGTCCCAACCCTGCCACTTAAGCAAGTCACACTCGCTCTTGAGCCTATTATTTTTTTTTATCTGTAAAATAGGAGTAATGATGTTTGGTTTGCCTGCCACATAGAGCTGTGAAGAGCCAGGGAGAATGATGCAGAAGCACTTCACAAACTGTCCAGTGCTGAACGAGTAAGCATAGGGAAGATAATGGTGAAGCTCATGACACCGATAATGAAGATGACAACAATGATGAGAATTGTGTTTTGCACATGAAATCACTAGATATTTGACTGATAGATTAGACATGGTTTCCCTGAATGGACCTACCTATCACCTTCCTTCTAGAGTTTATCTGGATAACCTTAGATAAGATACTCAGCTCTCTACAATGACTTCATCAGTAAAATGGGACTAATGAAAACCACCAAGCAATGTTGCTGCGAGAACTGAAATAAATGAGTCAATAACTGTAAAAGTGCCAAAAGAAGTGCCTGGCTCTCATTAGGAGCTTCATAAGCACTACTTGACTTTGAATTTATGTAACTTTGGAGGGAACTGTGATGTTCCCTTACTTGAATGGAGTCGTTGATAGAGCACAGACTTATTTTGCTCATAAGTATCACATGATCTTGGCCTCTCTGGGTCTTACTCCGCCCATCATGGGCCTCACTTGCCCATCATGGGCTTCACTCACCCCTCTGTAAAATGGGAACTATAGTGCTTACCTTGAAAGGCTCTTATGTGCATTAAATGAAATTGTCTGTGGAGAGAGTTTATCACAGTGTCTGACACTGTCAAGAGCTTGGTGATTAATAGCTCTCTCACCCTTATGCTTAAAGTGGGTGAGTTGCTTAGAAGAAAGAGCAAATTCTCCTATTATCACAACAATGGTGGCCTTCTCTTCCTTTGGTCCTATACTGTCTTGCTGCAGAAATGCAGCCCAAGTACACTTTCCTGGAGACATTTCTTGGCATGAACACCATGGCAAGAACAGTCACAAGGTTAGGAGTCCCAGAGTCCTAGGACTCTTGTTGCCCCCACTCCTGGGCCTACTGCTTCATCTGAAGCCAAAGCTGGAGTGAGAGGCAGAAGACAGGGGTGGGAGAAAGGTCACTGAAGGTGTCCATCCTCGTCTTGCTACCTGGGACCTCTCCAGCTGTCTACTGCTGGTGATCTAGTGTGTGTGGGGCAGTCACTGGGAGGTGGTCTTCCCTGTTAGCTGATGATAGGAGGGGCCAAGGGGGCTGGCATGGGGGCATTCTCACCCTCCTGAGACAATGGTGGGCAGCCCCAAGCATTGACAGATTGAGTGTCAGAGGGAAAGTTTTGGTCCTGTGCCACTCCCCTTTGGTATCCTGAGGTCACAGAGATTGTTCACAACAGTTCTCAATAGATCATGCATATTCTGGCCTCAGTCATTCATGCATGTCCACCCTTCTTGGTCAGCTTGACAAAGCAGATGATTTCTGATGACCCAGCTCACAAATCACCTCCACTTTGGTTCTTCTCTTAGACTTTTTGAGGCACAGTTGATGACTCCTCCTCTGGGCTTCCATTGCTATGTATTCAGAATGCCAACCAATTGCCTTAAAGGAAATAGTTTTTGAATCTCTTTCTCTATCAAAGGGAAGTGCCTTGAGGATAAGGACACGGTGGATTTGTTTAACACTGTGCTCCTAGCACAGTGCCTGGCCCACAGTAGAAACTTGCTGAAAAGTAGTTTTTCAACATTGCTTGAGCCATAACAGAGGTGGCCAGGGCACTGTGGGGTCAGAGTGGGCAGCCGGGGAGGGTGTCTCGTGGTCAATGTCAGTGGTGGTTGGTAGCATGGAGGGATGCCAGGTACCCATATGAAATCCCGTATCAAATCTCTTCCTCTTCACTGGCTTTGCTCCAACGGTGGCAGCAGTTGGCTGTGATGCCCAGGAGGAAGTTGGTGGCCACAGATGCAATGGAGACCACAAAGCCCACGAATGCAATGAAGAGGTAATCATCCAGGGTCAGGGTCAGGTGGCAGGCCTTGAAGCTCTCCTCAGTGAGGGAGAAAAGTGGGGCACCCTCAACTTCAGGGGGACCCCGGCATTCAGCCAGCTGAGAATCTGCAACACAGAATCCAGGGAAGGTGAGGTGCCTGGGGAAGAGAGAATGAAATGGACAGCCCCTATCTAACCCAGGGGAAGTTTAGTTTCTTTTGTGCCATAATTTTTACTTACCTTCTTTAGTACCCTCAATAGCCCTTAAGGCAATTGTTTTTAACCTATTTTTGTGGTTGTGAAGAACACTGATAGGAGAATTTAATAACTTGCTTAAAGCCCAATAGCCACTACTAATAGTGGAAATGGGGCTTTCATGGGCTACCATTGTCTCTTACAGCAGTCTTCCAACTAGTCTCTGGGCTTCTGCTCTTAAACCATGTCAACACAGTTGGCTGAGTGATCCATTCAAACATGGAGTCTTGTCATGTCACTCTCTGTTTATCTTCTTCCAAAACGAAAGCCAAGGTCCTCATCAGGGGATGCAAGGACTTCTTCCCAACCCTTTCATTCTGCCCCTTGTTGTTCTGTCCCATCCACTCACACCTCCTCGTCATTGTTCCATTATCTCCTGAGCATGGTCTCGTTTTGGGGGTAGGGAGGTGGTGCCTTTGAATTTGTCCCTTTGTGAGGATGTTTCTCTTCTGGATCTCTGCACAGCCTGGTCCCTCACTTCCTTTGGGATTTTGCTCAAACAACACCTTATTAGTGGGTCTTCCCTTATGATTCTATTTATAACAGTATCTTCCACTTCACCTTCTCTAGGCATTTCCTATCTTAGCTACTCTGCTTAATTTTTCTCCACAGTGTTTACCACTGTCTGACAGTCTGTTAATTATCTATCTTCTCCACCTTGAATATAAGCATTTCCCATAGTATCCTTAGCATCAGAACCATGTTCTTCCATGTAAATTCTCAATGAATCTTTGTTAAATGAATATGTGAATAAACAGCCCTGTCCAACTCTAAAGCACTGGGTCTTTCTACTACCCCATGTGGCTTTTCCAGATACACAAAGTGTAGGGTTAAGAGTACAAGTTCTAAAGCTACTGGCCTGGGTTCAAATCCCCTCTCTATTCCTCCCTAGTTGTGTGATTGAAGGTAAGTCATTTAACCTCTTTGTGTCTTGGCTTTTTCATCTGTGAAATGAAGATAATAATAATATCGACCTCATAGGGTTGTAGTGAAAAGTCAGCGAGTTAACATATATACGTGATACATTCTTGGTATATAGTAAGTACTGTGTAAGTACGTGTTTATATTATTATCCTACTTTGGCTTCTCTGGACAGGTCAGAGAGGGTCGTGCTCTGCACACAAACTTCTGCAGGAGGGAGCTTCTCCTTCAGTGGGTTGCTGTTCTCTCCATCATTGATGGTCCTACCTCATCTTTCCAGGGCCACATGTACAAATGCTTGATGACTACTGATGATTCCAGTATACTCTGCCTTGGGAGTAAGAGTGCAGGCAGGTAGCAGTTCTGCCATTCCTTCATTCAGATGAATCAAGCTCTCACCTTGGGCAAGTCTTTTTTCCCCCTTTCTGGCTTTCATGAAGAAAAGGAACATATAAGAAAGGTCATCTAATCTGATTTTCTAGGTGAGTCAATGTGACATTTTCTAAATTATATGGTACAAAATGCTTTCTCCTCATTCTGTAGTTTTTGAGGGCACAGAATAAAATGATGGATTGGATTGATCCTTTTGAGAAATGGATGAGCATCATTCTCCTTAGAAATGGGGAGTCAGGTTCAGAAAAAGACTGCAGCCTGTCTCCAACCTTGGGTTGACAGGTCCCTGTAGGCTGTATGCACAGTACTCTAGACGCTGCCCAGGACAAGACTGTGTCTGGAGTTGATCACCAAGAGGCTCGTCTCTTGGAACTGAAAGATGCTGAACTCCCAAGTCTACTGTGGGTGTGACTGGGGTGGTGTTGAGACAACACAAAGCTGGGGAGTGTGGAGACACCGAGGGCAACTGGTGTGAACCAACCAGTGGGGGCTTTGAGGGTACATGGCAGGACCCCACCAGAGGGCAAAGTGGGAGCCTGGGGGCTGACAGAACTCTCTGGTAAGTCAAGGGACCAGTCCTGAAGTTAAGTCATATCCCAAGGGCAGCCTTCTATTTCTCTGTGTTGGGATTTGTCTAAAAATTGTGGATAGTAATGGGAAATCGTGAAACAGGGAGAAGAGGCAGAAAAAGAAAAAGGGAAGCAGATTGCCTAGTCCTACCTACACTGACAAGTTCCTCACCCCCAAGAGGAACTATCTGGGAGTGTGGTGTGACACAAAGCGTGTTCTGTGGGGAAACAAGGAACCACAATTTCTAGCTGTGGCATACTTGACTTCTCACTGTTGGTTTGTGGACAGCCACTTTCCCTCTCTGGAGCTTGGGTCCTTCATCTGTACTGACATGTGGCTGTAGTGATGTAGTGATAGGATCTTGGATCTCTTTCTCACTTGCTGAGAGTTTGAGCTTCTTCTGAAGGGCTGTAGGGACCTCAGAGATTCCAGAAAAGGAGGAGCCCAGGTATGGTGGAAGCTTAGTGCCCCAGAGTGCCCCTTCTGTCCCCGGTGCACAGGAGAGAAGGGAGAAGATGCGTCCTGCCAAGGTTCAGCAGGTAGGGAGATTGCTCCAGGCGGCCTCCCCCTAATGCCCGCTACCATTGTCCCATCTCAGAACCCAGTTATTTTGGTCCTAGAAAACACCCTCCCACACCTCTGTGGAAACACGGGATTCGTGACCCACAGCCCTCCCCCAGGCTATTTTGTTCCTGGGCTCCCCACTCAGTCCTCGTCTCCCTCCTACGTCTTCATCATCACTTCTGAACACACTCTGGGCTCAGGCTCTGGGAAAGCCCCTGGGATACTGCCCTCAGCTATTCCTGTCACCCTACTGCTCAGTGCCACAGCTCAGTGCGGTTACACAGGAGAGCTAGAGACGGGGGCCACAGCTGAACAGGACTGAGCACCACCAGCAGCTGAGGCCCGTGCCCATCAACCCTGTGTGATTCCGTCTCATTCAGTCTCCAATCTACCCCCTGTTGGGATTGGCTGGTTAAACTGTCACATCTCAGTTTCTCCGTTCAACTCTTCATCCTATGCTCAAACCTCACAGAATGCTGCAGAGGCCCTTTGGCTAGCCCAGAACGCAGTCCCTCACTCTCCTTGTCAGCCTAGAAACCGACTCTTCAGGATATAGACAGAGGCCAGCCAGAGTGCAAGGGTTCCATTCCTGACTCCAACAAGTAGCAGTGCTGTGACTTCAGGCAAGTTACTGAATCTCTCTGTGCCTCAGTTTCCACCTGTGTAGAGTGGGGAGGGCTCCTTAGGGTTCATGTGAGGATGAGATGAGCTAAAATATGTAATATGCTTAGAATAGAGCATGATAGATAGTAAGTATGAAAAGAAATGACGTTAGCCATTTCTATATCTGCAAGAGTTTTGCCAGCACTCAAAACACTTAAGAAGCAGTCTGTTAGAGTAGAACAGGGCTTAGAAGTCATATACACTTGGATTTTAGCCATAGCTCTGCCAGTTTCCAAGTGAGTGATACTGGGTTATTCTTTTCATGGTTCTAAATCACAGTGTCTTCACCTGCAAAATGGGGATAATGGAAATGGGCTACAGATGAGATCATGCATGCCAAGTTCTGGGGTTATGAGAAAGCTCAGTAAACACGGTCTATAATTAGCTCTTCTTCCTTGTTTACTGTCTGTCTCCCTCATTAGGTCATAAGTGCCACAGAGGCAACATGGCGCCTGTTTTCTTAATGAATTGGTCCCCTGCACCTAGCATTGCAACGTGAGGACTGACAAGTACTTGTGGAGGGAAAGAGCTGAGTACAGAGAGAGGAGCACAGATCAGGGCACACAGTAGGTGTTCAAGATCTCTGAGCCCCCTTCTCTTCTTTGAAGCCTTTGCTTTCACTGAGGCCAGCACACATTACCCCCCAGCCTGCCAGTCCTGCCCGCTCCCTTACCTGACGTGCAGCGCTGGATCCGGTTCCGCAGCCACTTCAGCAGAGGCTCCATAGTGCAGCCACATACCCAGGGGTTGCCGCCGATCTGCAGGGTCACCAGCCCCGGTAGGCCCTCAAGGGCCTCAAGGCTAAGGAAGGCCAGGCCCCCGTAACTGAGGTCCAGGTCTCGGAGCTGCATAAGCCCCTGGAAGGCCTGTGGGTGCACCCGGCGCAGCCATGGGTTGTGGCTCAGGTCGATGTGCACCAGGCCATGAGCTTCCTGGAACATGTCGGCTGGCACATGGCTCAGGTTGTTGTAGCTCAGATCCAGGTGTGCCAAGCGCTTGGCATGGAGGAAGAGGCCCGGGGGCAGTCCAATCAAGGAGTTGTTGCGCAAATCCAGCACCCGGAGCTCCATGTAGCAGGTGAGATAGCCGGGGGGAACGGCAGTGATGCGGTTGTGGGCCAGGCTGAGGTTGCGCATGTCCATGGGCAGGTCTGGGGGCACGGAGAATAGCCGTTGGCTGCTGCAATCTACCACCTGGTTATGGCATGTGCAAAGGACAGGGCAGCTGGTGCCGGCATCTGAGTGCATCACCCCAGCTGCCAAGAGGAGGGAGACCAGCAGCAAGGCTGGGTGTGGGGGCCCGGGCCAGGGCAGCTGGGACCAGGTGTCACCCATCTTAGGCAGCTGGCAAGGGCAGTGTTGAAGGGAGCCCATCGGGACTGGAGCTGTGTCCATGGAATCAGGAGTGAGTGGCACAGGAAGGCCGCTACACCAGGGCCTTGAGCCCTGGAGGGTGGGGCTTCTGAGCACGTGGTGTCATGGCTCAAGTCTTTCCTGGGAGAGCCTCTTAGTGCCAGAGGGCTCCCTAGGTGAGAGCCTCAGGAAGTCCCCTTTGGAGCCTGGGGGCAATCAACCCACTTGAGGTCCCCCAGGGTCAGCAAAGATGATCAAAACTTCAGAAGAGAGGGAGGCAAGGATGGGGTTGGACCAGCTGCCAGCAGGTCCTGGAGGGGTCCCTGCAGATCTTTTGTGCCCCTCACACCCATGACCATGGGGGGCTTCCTCTCTGTACTCTGTCTGAGAGGTGGGAGGGCGCGTGGGGGACATGAAAGGTATCTTTTAAAGGTCCTGGCCCTTCTAAAAACCCTAACCCCTACCCCAAGTCTGGGATTAACAATTAGAAGGCCAGAGCTGCACCTGGGTCTCCAGCATTCAAGGTCTCAGAGGCAATTCTTTTGGTGGCCCAGTGGGCTCGAGTCCAAGGGGGTCGTGGAGTGGGTGTTTTGGGCAGGGTGCCCGGGGTCAAGTGGATCTCCATGGGCCTCCTGCAAGCCTAGTCTTCAGCGTAATATCTATTGAAATCTCCATAGAGGGGAGGACCCCAAGTGACACCCATTGTTTGGACTGCTGAGCCTGGAAAGAGTCATGTGTCCTGGAGGTGCAGGATGCGGGGTAGCCAGGAGCTTTGGCGACTTCCCAAGGCAGCGCTTTCCTTAGCTGGCTTTGTTTTCAGCAGGCAGAGGCAGAACTCTTTCTGTCAACAAGGAAAGCCCTCAGGCAGAGAAATACAGTGCCCCCTCCTTCCCACGGCCCCCTCTTCTGGGTTCTTTATCCTCTCCCCTCTGTCACCACTTGCAAAGTTTTCTGTGTACTATCTCTCAGACATGGCAATGGTGGGCTCAAGACCCAACCTCATGTGGTTGCCACCTACTAACCTTGCGGTCCCTAACTTCAGCCATCCTCCAAAGTGTCTGCCCTGGGCTGGATGCATTTTCTTATTCTCCTCGCAGCCCCACCCCTATCAGCACCAAACACCCCACCCTTGAACAACTCTCAAAGAAAAATAATGCATACACACTCAGGCAGATTGCAAACCTATTTCAGACCCTCCCTCGCCCTCTCTCTCTCTGTCTCTCCCCTCCCTCTCACATACACACATTGTTCTTCTCCTGTGACTCCAACACATTCACCCTGCCCTGCGCTCACAGCTCCCCAGTTTTCTCTCCAGCTTCCTTCTGTACGCGCACTCCAGTGGAGCCTCTTCCCAGTCTGTCCCACCATCTTTCACCCCCAGTGCACACCCCTAATCCAGCATCCTTTCCCACAAGCACTCCACTCTCCCCTCAGGCCCCTGGCTTGAGCCCACACCCATACTTGGTCAGGCAGAGACACAGAGCATGATGACACGCACGATGGCTCACCCTGCCACCCACCACGCAGCCTCCCTGGCCCCTGGATTCTCCGGTGCCCACCTGCTGTCCTCACTTGTCCTCTCCGCATCCTGCATCCCCTCGTCTAGCACTGCTTTCTTCTCACTGATTTCGGCCTCAGTCCCGCCCACTGGGAAATCCCCCCAGCTCCCCTTGATCCAGACTCATTTTTCTGAACCCCGAAGTCTCCGCCTGTACTCCCACAGGCCCTCAGGAGCCCACTTACTCCGTTCCAAGGGCACAGCCATCAATCTGCGGCAGACACGGGGCTCCCTCCCTCACGCTGGAATCCCCGCTTGCTGCTTCAGGAGAACAGATCGCCTCCTCAGCTAGTCCCCTCCCCCAGCCTCTCCTCCTCCATGGCTCCTGGATCCCCAGGCAGCATCCTCGGTGGTTTCCCGTCCTGAGGTCCCTTTGCTGGTCCCCGAGCTGTCCCGGAGCTCATCCCCTTCTTTTACTTGAAAGGGGAATCCGAGGGAGGATGTTGAGAAGAAAGTTCACAGAATCTGAATGCTTCCTCCAGAAACTCAGCTTGGTGCTGAGGCTGCTGGGGTTTGTGGCTTCCCCTCCCTTCCCTTTCCCTCCCTCTCTCCCCCTCCTCTCTTCCTTTTTCGCTCCCTTTTTTTTCTTCGAGGGCCAGGTACTGACGTTTCACTGTCTCTTAGCAACTGCCTCCACATCTCTGAGCAACAGGAGCGCTGGCTATGGACCCCACCAAGATGAGAGAGAAGGAAGCAGTTGTAGAATTCGCAGCCGCCTGCAGACCCTAGGGCAAGGGGAATAAGGGGAGATGGGGGGGGTTGACAGAGCAGGAC